>CANXYC011431392.1:0-12450 GCA_948193065.1 Aleurites moluccanus
AAATCATGATAAATATTATTGATTTGGAAAAAACCCTAATTTTGTATATTTGGGAAAATTTCTTAGGAGGAGGAAATCACATTAATTGAAGAGTTATAGTTGGAATTTGCTAGAGGAAATTTCAAGAGAAATTTTGTTAAGGTAAGTATGAACATTTATTTATTTATTTATTTTTTGTTTCTTGAAATAATGTGACCTAGCATCTTTGATTTGTTCATTCATATGTATATATTTGTATATATAATATAAATGACTTGATCAATTTTCTTGGATCAAGCTCATATCATTCTTGTTTGTTAAACCCAATTTGAATGATGATATGATGATGGTCTTGCGACCAATATGCTTCTTATGAGATTGAAAACCCCATGACCCATGGATAGAATGCTCTTCCCAATGAGAGTAAATTCATTGGTCCATTGTGCACTTTGGGAGCCCAGCTGATAGGGTTTTTATCAGTGTTCCACCTAGAAGGGGCCATGAGCTCTAGGCGCATGCCTGGCCAAGCATGTGCGCACATTAAGGTAGCAAGGCTACTGATACGTATGTTATGACATGAGATTAGTTCTATCAGATGAGATTTGATAATTCCATTCTTTGTGGACATTTTATGTTCTAAATACGAACCATGATTTGATTTATGATATGATTTGATATAGTCAAATTATTATGAGTACCATGTTTCCTTCAAGTAAAGCTTATGATTCTTTCATGCTTATATGTATAAATCTTTGTTTATGACCATGATTCGATATTCAGACTTTTGATTTAAAATGTTCATATCTTATTGAGTTGAAGGCTCACTCCTCTTCTATAGATTTCAAGTGATAGCATAGCTCATGAAGGAGCTAATAGAGAAGATCCAGCTTCTTGATCCATTCTCCCAAGAAGCTTCATTGTAATAACTTTTGAGATATTTTGTATATTCATTTAATGGTATTATGACACAATATGTAATGGGAGTATACTCTAGAGCTCCGCAGTTAGTTATTTGAGGATACTAGTATATTTTAAATGTATGATTGTTACCTTTTGGGGTGCTCTTGTTCCTTAGTGATGTGAGATGTATCTTTTGATCAATAAGGAATAGGAGAAAGATACGAAATGATAATAGAAAATATATGATTGATGTTTAATTATATGTATGGACATGATCACTGTATGATAATATATGATGTTGTAATTTATATAATGATGATGAGATTCAGGATTTGTGAGTTCTACGGGTTTATGATGACCTTAAGCCTACCCTTGCCATAGGATTGTCGCACCACTGGAGTTGGGGTGTAACATACATACCCATGGAACAGCTAAATAAAGAAACCTCAAATATAAATACAGAAATCCAGGAAGACAGATGTCGGGATTCTGCAACTTACTCCTTTCCTGAAATGGGGTAAATAAACAAAAAGGTGAGTATGGATGATACTCAGTGAATTTACATGCATCACAATAAATAATAGGTATAATTAAATAATGGTTTCAGTCAAAGAAATAAAAGAATACATAATGGTTGTCAAGGTACAATAAACCAAAGAAATATCATATATAAGCTCGGTTACATATGGAAAGGCAGATAATGAGACGGACTATATGAAAAGAAATCATACAGTCACCAAACAAATCAAATATCACTGGACCATGTAGGTCACCAGTATCATATCAATCAATATCACTGGACCATGTAGGTCACCAATATCATATAAGCATAAGGCTGATCAGGCCCTATGGCCAGGACCATAACCACTCCCAGCTAGGGTACAAATGTACAATGTGCATAAGGTCGATAGTATTTCCCCACTCCCCTGTCGAATCGAAAGTTTTGCCAAATCATATTAGGGTCAATAGCAAGGGATACCATAAGCAACAATGGTATCCGGATATCAATCAATCAATAATAATTGGCTCGGTATCAATCAATCAATATTCAATAAACTCAATTACAATGTCATAGGCAATATACAATTAATAATATCAAGTATGATAATAAGAAAAGGCAAGAAACAGATAATGGTTTGGTGGCCGAAATGGGTGGGTCAATTGGCATTCCATTGTTGCTAACGACAATAGCATTCAATTGGTGGGCCTATGGCATGCAAACCAATAAGTCAATGACAAATAAACTAGGCAATTTATCAAACACTAGGTGACATACAATGGCAAGCCAATAGGTTAGGGTTCGGAGTAAAATTGACTTGCCCATTCAAACCAATAATAAGGTACGTTGTCCAACAACACAAAGGTATCAAGAACAAGATTAAAAAACATTAAATTAGGGTCAAATTGGCAAGGAAAAATTAAGGAAAATTAAACAAACACATAGACAAAGTTAGGGCATCATAGTTCGGCCACTTTAGGGTTTTTCACAATTGGTGTCCAATAATTAATTCAAGCATTTAGACATGATAATTGATGCATTGTAAACTCACCTAATGTTCCAATTAGCCAAAATACACTCCAATTGAACCAATTCTATCAAAATCCCCAATTTTTGCTACTTTGAAAATCCAACTTCCATAATCTCCAATTCTATATCTAATTAACCATCAATTAGTTGTTCATTCATATCCAATTGATCATTTCTAACATCAATTTGAAATTCCTAACACTAATTCAACACATTCAATCTTAGAACTTCAATTGAAAAATTCCATAAAATTTGGATAAGTTAAAGCAATTAAACACTAAACCCATTCAATTGAACCTAAAATAACACCAAAACATTAATCAAACTAAACAAATGAGCTACTTATCCAAATACTCCTCCATGGCCGAAATGTCTATGGTGATTTGCCTCCGAATCCTTTGCTTCAATCAACAAATTAAGGCTGGAAATGAGTTTAGCTAATTGAGTAGATAAGTTTTCTATCAAATTTTGTTGAATTTGGTTAAGAAATGAGAAAGTTATCAATTAAAGAAATGGAAAGGAAGAAACGGCAAAAATGGAGAAGAAATGGTGAAGAAGAAGAAGCAGCCCGTGGGAAAAATGAAGCCATAATAAGACAAAAAAAAAATATGTAAAATTACAACTAAACCCTCTAAGTTTTAACCTTTACACTTTGGCCCTTAAATCTTCTGAAATTTATTCTGAAAGTTTTGTCAAGATTTTGAAATCAGTGCGAAAAGTGAATAGGCTTATTTTAATTTATCCTTATTTATAAAAATAGTTATGGAGTTATTCTGTAATTATGACAGACCCATTTCCACTATTCACCTTGAATTACCCTTTATTTACCAAAATGCCATTGTTCACTTTTCAGTGATCCTAATTGATTTTCACTTCTTTCTTTTTACCAAAATTATACATAAATTATGGTCATATTTTACCCTAAGTCAAGTTCAGAAATTCTTTTGTTGATCGGACTGTTAATTTCTCGGCAGTGTTCCCGACACCGCCATTTTCCTAAAAAGTTTCAAATTTGCTTTCTAACTGTGTTTCTAAAATTATTCCCCATCAATTCAAAACTAATGGACCACATACTGAGAATTTATTCATGCACATGAGTTAGGAATTTATAGGGTATTACAACGACTAGTGACATTAGTATCTATTTTTTCCAATGAAAACATAAATTATTATTGTTATTATTTTAGTACTATGGCTTCTTCAAGTGTTTATTTTATTTGTTTCCCATGTAATTAATTGATTTTTGAAATTGTTATTCTCTTATTAACATGTCCTTTGATTCAGCTTGAAAAAGGCTAAAATTGAAATAAAAAGTAAAATAAATAATTAAGTTTTAATAATTTTTTTTCATTTTAATCACTAAAAACATTTTTGTTTCAAATTAATCGTAAAATATCAAATTCTTTTTAACGGGAGGTCACCTATTCTAAGAAGCTGACTAAACAATCTATGTGATCAACACATCAGTCAATATTACTACATAAGTCGAACACATCAACATCTTACGAATGTCACCTATTTTTTCGATTCAAATTTCTGCTGGTGACCTTTCATTGAAAAAAAATTTAATATTTTAGTAATTGATTTGAAACGAAAATTTCTTTAGTAATCAAAAATACAAAAATTTAGTAATTTATTTGCTCTTTAATGTAGCAAAAATCTTCTTAAAGTCTATTGATTTTAAATAAATATTAAATTAATAGGCATTAAAGTTTATTCACTCAAAAAAATACTACTTACCTAATTTGGTAAATTTTGTGAATAAATGGTTGTCTGATATAATAGGTAAGAAATATCTGTCTTACTACTATATATAAGATGTATAAAATTCATATCATTAGTTACTTGTTATGAATATCGTAGAACTATGAGTAGAATATTGAGTGGGCCAAATAACTTGGAAGAATTATTGGATCAAAAGCTCATTTGAATCAAAGCTAATTCCTGTGTCCGTCACAAATTCCTGAGATGAAATGAATGAATCATTTGCAATTTTTTTTCTAGTGCATTTAGTCTAATTAATGCTTTGGTCTAGTGGCGGAGCCAGCTCTTCTTATTTAAAAGGGTCAATTATAAATTAACTTTATTATTAAAAAAATTGAAAAAGAATTTATAAGTACATAAATATTTAAATAAATATATAAATAAATATATAAATAAATTTATTACCATTCACTGGCATGAATAACAAAACTAAAAACAGATAATAAAATATTCACTCTGAAATTTCTTTGTATTGAGTCAATTATAACTGACTTTCTCATCCATAAATTAAATATATGATATTAAAAATTTTAATTTATAATTTGAAGTCATAAAATATATTAAAAAAATTTAAAAATTATTGAAATTTATTAATCTCTTGCCCATTTTATAATAAAATAATTAAAAATTACAACTACAAGAAAATTTAGCTAAAAACACATTAAATATCCCATTACAAAGCAAATCAATCCAAATAAAATTTTGGAAAGTTAGATGCCAAATAAACCAAAAGAAAAAGTATCATTCATGACCAATAAGTTTGAATAATAGTTAAAGGAAAATAAGTTATCAACTAAATAAAGAAGCAAAAAAGGTTCTGTCATAACCAATCAACTTATATAAAATAGATAATTACTCAACTCCAAATTATTATTTCATACAAATTCAAGTTTCTATAAATTGTTTTCTTTGTAAAAAATAAATAAATTGTATTCTTAGTCATTAAAATATTAAATTCTTATATTGTATAATATATTCTTTGCAACTCTATAAATTAGTTAAATAAAGAGGATGAAACATACCTTAAGTAAAGAAGAAAGAAATTTAATATTATAAAATCTCTAAACCAAAGACAAAGTAGATTTCGAAGAAACCACTTAGCCAATATTGAACAAAAGGAATAGTGAAAGAGATGCAAAAACTAATGAATTCTATTTTCTTTTTAATTTGTTGATTGAAAAAGCATATATATATATATATATATATATATATATATATATATATTGCTATGCTAGATTGAGGTGTGCCTTTAGTCATTTATTATTATTATTAGTATCGAATTGAATCGAATTTAATTCGATTTATTTGATTGAATTAATTTTAAAAGTTTATTCTATTCAATTTAAATTTTTGAAATGTTGAACTATTCAGTTCGATTTAATTTATATTAAATAAAATTAAATAATAGAATCGATCAAATTATATATATATATATATATATATATTTCAATAATTATATATATATTTATTAAAAAAATCAAATAAACTAAATTATTGAAAGAAATATATCAATTTGATTCGGTTTAATTATTTTTATAAAAATCGATTTAATTCAATTTAATTTAATATTTTAAATTCGATTAATTTAATTAACCGAACTAACCAAATACTCATCCTTAAGTACCATTCTAATAAATTTTATTGCCATAATAAATACATTATAATATAGCCTTAATTTGCATTGGTTAATCAAATAACTTATGAAATAAAATTTGAAGATTGTAAATTTACGAGTTAATAAAAACCCTAACTTTTGACCATATAAGCCATTTTACCGGAAGCTTCAAAATTCTTAATTAGGAAGTCAATAGTGGTGAAGTTTATTTTACATTAGCAATTTGAATTCCTTATTTCACTGTCTCTATCAGCTTGGTGGTATTGATAGAGACGTGGTAGTTGTTGATATCCACATTGTTAATATCCACTTTGTTATCTTTCTGACCAACTCCAATAATTCTTGTCACAAAGAATCAGAAAGAAAACAAATCTAATATATCTATTTTGCATCTTTTTAGAAGATAATTAAAATTAGGCAAAATTAGAAATTCTTGACTTGATATGTATTTTCTTCTGTTGTTTAGAAGAGATTCTATTGGCAAACTAATGGTGGTTGTTGAACAGTGTACACGCTGATATACCTTCATTATTATTATCATTATCATTGATGTAAGGAGACTAATACTTTGTCGTTTTTCAAGCGCAAATTGGTTGGGACACGTGTTGAGGAGTTGAATAACCATTGTCGTTTTGACACCTCAATTTGTTCATGTTCTTTCCATTGAATGGTGACATCCGTGGAATTTCAAGATAATATGTTTGTCTTTTTCTTTTTTTTATTTATTCCTTATAATAAATTACTATAATACGCTTAAACTTTAATATAATTAATATTTTTTTTATTTTTTAAAATTAAAAACTTTTATTTTGTAAATTAATTTCAATTAAAGGGCTAAATAATATTTTGAGATTAAAATATTTTATAATATAAAAAGTAAGTTAAGTATTTTTTTTTTACTTAATTAATATTTACATAAAAAAAACTAATTAATTAGTCCATATATTTTAATTTCATCATATTATTTTGGTTGCTTTACTTTGATAACTAGTTACAAAATAAAAATTAAAGTGCTGACTATTAATACCTTTCAAAAACTAATTTTGAAGTAATAAGAATTAAAATGCTAATTATATTAGATTTCAAGAATATTAAATTAATATACCCTTTTCCTTTTTATTCCCTTTGTTTTATAGATGGATGATTATTCAAAGCTGTCTAAGAACAAAGCACAACAAACAAAAATATTTATTTTGTCTCTCTTTATTCATTTTGAATGTTTATGGGATATGTACACTTTCACTCTCATCAAATACTTGTTTTACTAAAGTTCAAATTATATGTATTAAGTTTAATACGGCATGTTGAAAGTTATTTCACAATTAATTGACAATTTTAATTTTGAGTTAATGATTATTAAAAAAATTATAATATTTTGGTTAATATTTCAATTATAATTAATAAATATGTTACTTTGTATTAGACCACGTTAGATTTAATTGTTCGTAATCGTTGTTAATTGTTAGCTGGTAGATAATTGGCAGATAATAATTAATTATTATAAGTATTTGATAAAATTATTATTAGTTTTTAGCTGTTAATATATTTAATAACTATTAAGGATAAATATTAATATTTATTTTTTTATTTAGATATTATTTTTAATATGATAATATAGTTTTTTTATTTAAATAAATATAATTCTTTTAAAAAAAATTTTAAAATAAAGTTTTTATTAACAACAGTTATTTGACTATCAAATAACTAATAATTATCATTAAAAAAAATAATCAAACGAATTTGATACATCTGTTAAAACTCAAAAAGCTAACAGTTACATCAAAATTTTTTATATAACACCCACTTATTTATATGTATAATATTTAATATTAGCACTTCAAACATATTTTATCTTTATTAAGAGCTTAATTTAACGGAAGGAAGAAAGGCATATATAGTGTCATATTAGATGTTAAATATAAAATTTGTAGTCTAAGATATAATTCGCTTTTAATTACAATTATAATTGATATTAATACTAAAAATTGTATGTAATTTACACAAAATCAAAGTATTAGCTATAATTTAAAAAATATTTTTCTAATAAGTGCCATAAATATACTAATAAAAAATAATTATTTTAAACAAAATCTCATTAGAAATAAATATTTTAAATGAAATTTTGTTAGAAAATAATTATTTCATATAAAAATAATTATTTAAAATTTTCACTTTTCACTATTATAATTTTTTTTTTTTACATATATCTATTTAATTTTGTTTGAATTATTATCTTTAACTAGTGTTTTTAAGGTACTAGATAGAAGAACTCATTAAGAAATAAAATTAAAAGTTTGGATTTTGTTAAAATGTTTATTTTTTTATTTTTGTTATTTGCAATGATATTTTAGGTTTATTCTCTTGTATTATACTAAATTTAGTTTTCCTATTCAATATAAGACAGAATAATATTCATACTAAAAACAAAAGGGTTTGCGAAAAAGAAATTTGTTCATTTCTATTCTCAAATAACCCTAAATTGAACATTAGTCAATAATATCATAATGGAGTTATTTCTGAATTAAGATAATTCTTAGAATTAATTGTATGTCGTTGGCCAATGCCGATGCAGAGAAAAAGACAATAGTTTTAGTAGGGAATATCATTTTCATTACTTTTATCATTATGGAAGATGATCATATTGGTTAATAAGGACTTGAATTTTGACTAGTCATGGATAAGCTTCAATTCAGTTTCTATAATTATAAGAATATGACTAAGTACTTGTAGCTAGATTCCGTAGGCTTCTTACCATCTTTAGGATAGGCTTAATGATTAATTTCCCCACTGATTTTTTAATAGTCTCAGATTAGCTCTTACAGTATATATATATATATATATATATATATATATTTGTTAGTATTAAAATGCGACCTTTTTAAACAGAAGCAAATAATTTTTTTTTTTTTGGCCCAAATGAAGCGTGTATAGCACAATTCAATATTTGCCAATTAAATAATATTAAAATTGAAATTTGAAATCAAATGTAATAAATAATAATATTACTTTACTGTTATATAAAAATTTCAAATTCCTAATTCCTCTAACATGTTGCTAAATTCCTAAATCTTAGAGAAAAAATAACTCTTTCCTTTCTATCAAAAATCAAAAATAAAAAAATATTTAACTCCTTATTTAGTTTAAATGGATTCTATAAAATTTTATATAATTTATTTGTATATCTAAGAGTTCATCTACCTCAACTCAATATATAACATCGAATTATATAGTGTGAAGAAGAAACATATATGATTATGAATATTAGGGTCCAAGCTTATTTTGCGAATGTGGATTGAAAGCTCGTTGATATTGTCTCATGGAGTGAGGTGAATTCAACGAGGAACTTTTTATTATTATCGGAAATGGAAAGTAAGATAAAATTGATTAGTTACCTTTTTGTCCCCTTCTATTTTGATAATGTGATATTATTATCGTGTTCATGGGTATTTTGAAATTTAATTTATATATTCTTAACTTGTAGTTTGAGTACTCTAAGATTGATATTCTTTGTTGTAGGAGGAAAGATATCGTCGTTATTTTAAATGGCATGATGAAGATGTCAATTCAAGATCAAATGTGGTGATCAACGAGATGAAGAGTGAAATTACCAGTTTGAAGAAGGAAAATATCATTCTGAGGCAGTTGAATGGATCAGAATTGCCCTATTTGGAACCATATGTGGAGCTAGAAGATTTATGTTACCATAGAGAAATTGGGAGAGAGGAACAGAGGAATAAAAGCAATGTTAATATGGTTTGTGTAAGTTTAACAGTGGTTGTGATATGTCTTATATTTTGATCAAAGGGCAATGGGATTAGTTTGTAGGCTAGAAAGAAGAAAAAAAATAATTTTTGAGAGTAGGGTATAGTGGCTAGAGAAATGGGATTGCAATAATTGTAATGTTTTGTGATAATGTTAGGTGTGTGTATATTACTACTATAAATTTGATCATTTGTGTTGAATTTGTTTCCCCATTTATACTTTTATAAGAAGAAAAACATTAAGCCACTGCCAATATCCCTCTTGCATTCGCTTCTTTTTTAAATAATATATTATAATTTTATATATTTTCTTCTTTCTAAATTGATTAGAGCTTTATAGATTGTGATTTGGTTTTAATAATAAAGTATTCTCAATTTATTATGATTCCTTTACATGGAAAAAATATGGTTATAAGAACATACTTATATAACTAGTCCAAAAGTCACAAATCCTAGTACAAAGATCAATAAAATGAGCAAATTGACTTTGCATTCATAGAATAATTTTTTTTCCAACTTAGTCATTTTAAATCTTTGAGGAAAAAAATAGGACGCACATATAGCTTGACTTATGATAGTGTAGACATTTCCTCTTGCTTTTCTTCATCTTCACTTCCTTGCTTGTATGAAGTATTTTTTAGAGTAATACCTTTTTGTGCATCACCTATCACTTTTCACCATCTAACTCATTTATTAGATCACTAATTCTCACAACAATTGCCTTGTAATGTTCTACTGGATTTACTTCATTTTACATAGGAAAATTACCTTAGACTCTTGCATTTAATGAACTAGCTAATTATCCTATTTTCATCTCCATATTTCTATTTTGGTTAGCCATTTAATCCATCTTAGCTTCTAACTTCTCAAATCTTTCATCTATACATTCAAGCCACTTGTTAATCTTTTCAAAACAATTAGAAGTAAAATTAATGAACTTTTTATTGCTACTTCCACATATGACTTACTTTCTTATGGTAGTGTATGATTTTGATTCCTTCCTTGATAGTTTGATTGGTAGGTGTCATGTCTTAATTTTGGAACATAACGGTCCTAGGATGTAGAAACAGCATAAGACTATCGATACCCGTAGAACTCTTCTATAACCTGTAAACATCACCTGTTATGACATATCTATATCGATATAATCAGTCTATCTGTCATCATCTGTGATTATATCTGATTTCAACACATCTCATATATATTAAATATTAGTAACTAATAATATTATAGACCATACTAAGTATAGTCATCCCAATAATTTACATATCCATGAAGCATCTAAAATATATATAAGGAATATATACAAGTTCAATATTTACATTATTATAACAAAGCTAGATTCACTGATGAAGAAATCTTAGACCAGCTCTATTCCTGACTTGAAAAGATAAAACCACTAAAAGGGTGAGTATTTTTATACTCAGTGAGTCAATATATATATTATACATTAAGCTGAGTAGGAAACAACAAATGAACAGTATTAATAAATTGACTCATGGATAGCACATCAAAGGACCAAATCAAGGGAAATAGTTTATATACATCAAATATAGATGTATAGGTACTGGAAGAAATAATAACCATGTATATATAACAGATACTGGGCCATGAAACATATAACATTATCATTATAACATGTAAATAGCATAAGGTGGACTAGACCCTATGGCCAGAACCATAACCTTCCTAGCTAGGGCATCACAAGATTTTCATTGTGTATAATGCTGATGGTATTTACCCACTACCCTATCAGTAAGGTAGCTCTGTCATACAAACATTAGAATATATTAAAGATAGTAAATAAGACATCAAATAGGTAAGAGATTCAGCAAGGTTCAATTTCTATAATTTTAGCTTATTTGGGTTGTTTAGGCAAGTAAACACATATATGATGTCACACCCCACACTATAGGGCTGTGACGGTCCTAGGGCACGGGAATAATTTGCATACCAGTACCACGAAGAACCCAAGTTACATGCTTTTATTTCATTTAATCATTTTATGACATTTTTTTTTTCCAATACACTTTGAGTTTATAAAAAATCGGACAGAGTTTCACCTGTAATATTAACATTGCCCAAAACGAAAAACATAACAAAACATATCTAATATCAATATTCAACCCCCTTTTCAACCTCCAGACACAACTCACATCAGTTTATATTTATATCAACTCAAAATGCATAATCTATATCAACTCATGTAATATGTTCATACATCACAATCGTATAGCAGTTCCTTGTAATATCATTTATACATATGCCACAGTCATGTAAGCTTACCATTTCAGCTGCACCCCTGTTGAAATATGAATATGTAGACATATATTTTTACCCATATCAAAATGTTCAAACACATCACAACATATAATTATACATTTACATATCCACAAGTCATACTCAAAATATTTATATACGCAGCTAATATCATGGAGTAATCTATACTACTCTAGGAAAGGTCTATACATCTGCTCTGCGGCTGGAAATATACAAGTAGCCGGGATATCTGTGCCTCACTCTCCTTTCCCTGAAATGGTTCAACAAAGTGGGGTGAGTATAAAATACTCAGTGGATTTATAAACATGAGATGCATTACTAATTCACCATATATGTATATATCTTAGTATGTATGCCATTATTTAATATAATACCAATTTATCTGAATGTAACAATTATAATTATGATGGAAATTAGCAATGTGAAGATAATTGTATGCATATAATGACATTTATATATGATAAGATATGACAATGTGATGAAAGGCCCAAATGCATATGGTAAATAGGATTGGGTCAAGTAACTTAGTAGAACTGTATTTCATCCACATCTCCATTTCCATATAAATGTCATAAGGAGGGTCAATCCTTATGGCTAGAGCCATATCCCTATCTCTAGCTAGG
>CANXYC011431419.1:0-32399 GCA_948193065.1 Aleurites moluccanus
TTTCCCGATTCTCAATTATTCTAGCCTTGTCCATCAGCTTGGAATGGGAATCAAATTCAAGAGCAGCTAGAAGTTTAAACAATGAAGCCACTAACCCTCTGCGAAACAGTTGAATCCGTGCTGCTTCTGTAGGCACCAAGGCAGGAGCAAATTTACTAAGCTGACTGAACTTCCTGGCGTACTCTGAGACACTCATGCCAGGGGTCTGAACTAATCTCTCAAACTCCAGGGACTTAGCTTCTCTCACACTCTCAGGAAGAAACTCATTCAGCACCAATTCCTTGAATCTCTCCTATGATAGATCCTCATTTTCTCGAAGCATACCAGAAATGCTTCTCTTGAACCAGTCCTTTGCTTCAACCTTCATCAGATATCCCACAAACTCTATGGCTCTTCTATCAGGAATCCGCAGAATCTGAACTTTCTCTTCAATTTCCTCTAGGAAATCCGTAGGATCCACTTCACCCTTATATTCTGAGGGCTTAAGCTTTAGGAATCTTTCAAATGATACCTCTTCCTCTTGACACACTATAGGTGGTGGAACGACTGGAGGAACAAGGATTTCTAGAACCTGAACTGGAGGTACCTGCTGCTGCCTTTGTTGAGTAATAAACTCAACTATCATTGTATAGTTCTTTTGCAATTGATCCAACTGCTGAGCCATATAAGCCACATCCACTGGTGGCACAGGAGGAACCTCATCTCCTCCATTTCCACCTATAAAACCCTCTTCGGAAGGTAATTCCCGCCTAGGACGGCCTCGCCCTCATCCTCTACCATGACGTGGAGGCATCTTGATACTAATAAGAAAACAAACATTATCAGACTCACTACGAATACTTAACGCAGATATATATACCAAAGGAAGACACAATTGGATGAGACACAAATCCTATGCTTCGTAGTTATCTTAATCCTATGCTCATGCATCTCTATCTATCTTTTATGCTAAGGATTATAAACCTATAGCTCTGATACCACCTCTGTCACACCACAACTCCAGTGGTGCGACTGTCCTAGGGCAAAGGTAGGATTAAGGCCACCATAAACCCGTAGAACTCGCATATCCTGGATTTCATACACATTTATATCAATATAGAAATCATTTAATAACCATTTATAGAATCCATATAAACGTAATTCATTTCTTTAGATATATCATTTCATAATTTTCGCTTGTTCCTTACTGATCAAAAGATGTATCCCACATCACTAAGGAACAAGGGTAACCCAAAAGATAACAAATCATACATCAAAATATTATCATTCCAAAACCAACTATGGAGCTTTAGAGTATACTTCCAATACATATTAAACCATAATACCATACAATGAATATACATGAATATCAAAATGATTACAATAAAGGCTTCTTAGAAGAAAAATTCAAGAAGCTTGATCTTCTCTACTGGCTCCCCACAAGCTACACTATCACCTGAAATCCACAGAAGAGGAGCGAGCCTTCAACTCAGTAAGATATAAACATGCAATAGGAAAGAAATATACATACATATACATATATATTAATCCAAAGGAAATATCAATTACAAGAACATGGGTAAGAATCATCATGTGGTTAGGCTTACAAGAAACAAAAGTGCTCACAATCGAATAACACTATCAAATATCATGGTAGAACTATAGAGTGCATCATTAGCCATGCTACCTATCACAACAAAGCACATCGGCAGTCCTTGCTACCTTATCCAAATGCATGCTTGGCCAGGCATACGCCTAGAGCTCGTGGTCCCCTCTAGGTGGAACACTGATACAGAACCCTATCAATTAGTTTCCCAAAGTGCACGATGGACCAATGAATTTACTCTCATTGGGAAGAGTGTTCTATCCATAGGGTCATATGGTTTCAATCTCACAAGAACATATTGGTCACAAGACCATCAACATATATCATAATTTCAATAAAGTTTATCAAGTAGGAATCATGTGAACTTGATCTAAGAAGATTGACCAAGTCACTCACATTATATATATATATATATATATATATATGGTAATCTCATGACCAAAGGAAAAATTCAGTCTTAGGATATCATAGAATCTTCATTTAATAATTCGATAATACAATGTCAAGTATATAGAAATTTTATGGATGAACAAATAAGAATATTCGGTCATATCAATTTCAAGAAACAATAAACAAATGTAATATTCATACTTACCTCAACACAAATTACTCTTGATTTTCCTTTAACAATTTGCTCAACAAAATTCTCCTCAATTTCCTTGATTTTCTCCTCCTAAGATATTTTTCCCAAATATTCAAAATTAGGGTTTTCCACAATCAATAATACTCAACATGATTTCTTAATAACTAATCATCTTAAAGTTTCTATTCTTAATTCCCAACATCAATTTAATTCATTTCTTAAAGAAAAATCTGCATTTAATTCGAATTTACTGTTCATGTTACTATTCATGACAGTCCATAAATTCTGATTTCTCTAATATTAATTACAATGTATAACCTTAAAATGCTTGCAATAAATTCTATACACCCATAATTAATTATTCTAACTGTCAGACTTAATTAATCTAAAAGAAAATGAAATTTGAAGAAATTTACCTTATTTCTCTAAAACCTGATTTCCTGAGATATTCTGCTTGAATCTAACAATTGATGCCTTAAAATATGTTAATCTAGTGATCTAATGCGTTAATTTTGAGTATTAATGCCTTAGACAATAAATAGAATTAATCTGAGAAGAATAGAAGAAGAACGAAGAAAGAAGAAAGAAAATCGTGCAGAAAAATCACTATTGGCTACTGGGTTAAATAGGCCACTGCCCAAAATCTCGCTTGCCATCTCGCCAACTCACCTCGGCAATGCTACCTAGCATAAGCCAGCTCGCACTTCCCACTTCGACAGTCTTCCCCGGCAATGCCACTTCGCATAAGCCACTCCGTGAATCCCACTTCGCATATCCAATTTGCAAATGCCACCTTGCATATGTTGCCTCACCAAACTCTCCTCACGAACTCTTCCTCCAATATGCCACCTCGCATATGCCACCTCGGCTATACCTCTTCGCCAACTCTGCTTGCAAACTACTACTTCGTATATTCCCTCTTCGCCAAACTCTACTCGCGAACTGCCACTTCGCACATTCCCTCTTCGCATAATGCCACCTCACCAATCTCACGTCGTCACTTCGCCACTTCATCACTTCGCATTGCCGGCTCGCAAATGCCACTTCGCATTTGCCGGCTCGCTAATACTAATCTCTGCTGAGCTGAAACCTTTCCTCGACAACTTATACTTAACCAGCTCGTAAATGATCTACAAACATCCAAACTTCCTGATTCTTTTTGTCACTTAAAACAGACATCCAGGATTCTAACATATTCAAAATTCAAATCACAAAGGCAACTACACAGACTATGGTGACTCTCTAAATGTCACCCAGACTTACTGCCTAAAATCTATCCGAACAGACCTGAGAAAATCCACTCTCCACTGAGTTATACTTATCGAAATCTCCTGAAATTTTACATCCAACAACACAACACATAGAGGAACATTTCTCATGTTAATACCTTTGGCTCAAACTGCCTCAGTCATTCCCAGAAAATTCAAACATACACAGATTCCCTATAGACATAATAAACCAGACAGGTTCTGCTCAAGGAGGCATAACTCCTCACACACACAGAATTTTACCAAACCATTTAACAGAATTGAAAATGAGACATAGATCCACAACTTTTACATTTTACACTTTACCAAATTATCTCTTTAAGATCATACAATCAGCCTCACAAAATCCTATAACTAGAATTTTACTGCAGCTTCTCAAAACATTCATATCTTCAATTAATTAATTCGTCAAGCATACAATTAATTAAAATGGTAAAATTTGCAGTTATTACAAGTGATGAAGCGGTTAAGTGAGAAGTGGGACACATTTATTAGAGGTAACTACATACCCACGTTCAAGATGTGTAGGTTAATGAGAAAGGGATAGTTAATGACTATATGGGGTGAAGCTGAGTTGCCTTAGGCTCGTGATTTCATGGTGGTTTGGTGATATGATTTGGGGTAGTGACTATAACTACGCCAATCGTGCCCATCTTTGTTGAGTGTATATGTCGCAACCCGGTCCTAGGGTACGGGAGATGCTGAGGCAACCAGCACCCGTAGAACCCATCAATCTCATCAATACAATAACAATATTGCAGCAGAAATATCTATACCCATCATCAATCACAGAACAGTATATAACCATACACTATACATATGCACTATCCATTCTGTCACTCTGTCATTCATTCTGTAACTTTCTGTAATTATCATAATCAGATCTTTAATAATCTCCAATATTCCCATACATACACGGTCATACACTAACTATACCGTACAAAACTCATAGAGCAACTATGATATGAACATACAAAATAATATTCAGTGTTAATATAATTATACTGCTATAAGACTGTAGAATTCACAGAGAGTCAAAAGAGCTGGGATATCTGCCTCATACTCTGCACCTAAGAGGGTAAACAGTGAGAGGATGAGTATATATGATACTCAGTGAATCTAATATGCATCGACCAATAAAAATGAGTAATGGAATATCAATAAGCAATAAGCAGATGAAGTAAATAATCAATCTGCTCAAAATATCTGTAATACATAATCAAGTATAGAATACGATTGTAAGTAGACAATCACATCAATGAAATGAATATCATATGGATAAGATGAAAATGACAGATATAAAGCCATGAAACGTATAGAGATGTATCAAGCACAAAACAAGTATATAAATAAACATAAGACTGTATGGGTCTTATGACTAGGACATCCTTTCCTAGTATAGGGTACTATAACAATACATTGTGCACAATACCGACAGTATAAACTCACTATCTTGTCAGTGCGACAGCTCTGTCAAATCACCTCGGAATCAAATAGAAACAATAACACCTCAATAGATACCATTTTACAATAATGGCATCACCAATATCAATAACTCATCATAAATCAATTCAATGAGCAATAGAGTCAATAAGACATCAATAATAATCGATTATACGATGACTAAAGGTCTAGCAATCAATAATGGGAACAATCCTAAATTGGTCATTTATGGCCCAAAAGTTGACGCAATTAGCATGCCATTGTCGCTGGCGACGGTGGCATTCAAATGGTTAGCCTATGGATTTTTGGCAAGGTTTTGGTGCAATATTGACATTGCCCCAATTATCAACAACAAAGAACATTGAAAGTAATCTCATAGGCATCAAATACAACTCAATAAACAACATCAATTGGATCAATTTGGCATTCAAAAGCCATATGAAAAACAAGCACAAAACTAGGCAATTTTTGTCCTAATAGGTTCGACCAAAATGGCACTTCCACATAAGGTTTTCAATTTGCATTTTAACAATTTAGGCATAAAAAATGATGCACAAAAGACTCACCTAGCACTCCAATTCACCAAGCAAAATTGCTTTGCCACCAAATTCTTCAAAGTAGGCAAAATCGGTAATTTTCTCCAACCGAATTTTCTACAACAATGTTACCATCAATTAATCACCAATAAACATCCAATTGACTTATTCTATAATCAATTTATACATCCTAACTCATTTACACAAAATCCATCCATACAACTTAGGTTTAGGGTTTTAATAGGCAAAAATGCTTAATGGATCAATTAATGTAATTAAACCAATTACCCAATCTAACTAACATCAAATAACCCTAATTAAACCATAAAATCAAACAAAATCACAATATACCTCAATTCCTTGAAATGGCCAAAAATTCCAAAGCCATTGTTCTTGAAATTCCTTGATTTCTATGGATGGAATTTGATGGAGGATGGATTAAATGGTATTTATTTCAAGTTTCCAATAATTTCTCTTAACAAAATATGAGAAAAATTGATTGGAAATGTGCAAGGAAGCTCACGGATGAAGAACACCAAATAGGCAAAATTTTTCCTAAGGCAAGCTTATATACTAAGTCACAAATGGTAAATTTCACTTTTGCAACTCTCCTTAAATTTCACTTTTACCATATTTTCGCTCTGCTATTTGTTCTGACAATTTCGTTGGGATTTGGAATTCAAAGTGAATATTCAAACATCTTATTTTTATTAATACTTATTAATAAAAATAGTTTCAGAGCCGTTCTGAAACTCAGACTATCGAAATACCACTATACACCTAAGTTCTCTTTATTTACGATTTTGCCATTGTTTACTTTATTAGTGTTCTTAAACATTTTTTCTCATCTTTCTTTTTACTGTATTTACACATGCATATACATTATCATTTACCCTTCAGCCAAAATCAGAAATTCATTCTTCAACCATATTGCTATTTTTGCGGCAGTGATATCCGTACCGACAATTTTCGAAAAAGTTTCTTGTTTTTGCTCTAACTGAGTTTTCAAAATTATCTTTAGTCATTTCGATAATTTCAAACCATATACTGAGAACTTATTTCATAAAAACATGTTATGCATATATAGGGTATTACAGTATGGTTATTTACCACATAAAGGTGAGGCCCACGTTAAGAAGGGAATTATGGTAGTTACTTCAGAACCCCAAAGTTGTAATGTCTCTATTAAAGTACTTACGGGCTTTTGATCTTTGACGTGGTTCAAGTCTGGGCCTGTTCAGTTGCTTGGGTCTTCATCTTTTTAAGCTAATGTGACCGGTCTTAGAAATTTTGGGCCTTTGTTTTTTTGGATTGGTATCAACAATGCCCCCTTACCCCTTCATCTAGTGGCTTGGAAGGTAAAAGGTTGCATCCTTTTAACTAGACTTATTGAATGCCTTGACTGCTAAAACGTAACCGAATAGACTTAAAGACTCATTACTTACTTGGAAAGCTGAAGAATTAGGAACTTTTCCACTACTTGGACACCTGTCTTTTTGATCACTTTGATAGCTGGGAGATGACTGCTGAAATTTTAAGACTCCTTATTTGCTTGGGAAGCCGAAGGGTCATGAACTCTTCAATGACCTTCGGAGCTCTTATAAAATGCACTTTTGCCTTCATTCAATTTTTTATTTCACTCTCCAAGTAAAATCTACTGCTTAGTTAAAATCCTCTAAACTCTTTTTAAGTTCTTCTCATTCTTCATCATTCAAGTAAGTATTCAAACTTTTCTTTAATTTTTTCACAGTTTAATCTTATTTGGATACTTACCTAATCTCTTTTATTGTTTATTTGAATTGGCTATTAGATGGCAAAGTCAAAGAGAGTTGAGGTTGGTTCCCCACTTGCTGCCTATAAAGCCGCAGTTGATTCAACCAATTTTGTAAATCTCCAGGTACTTATCCCATATGAAGATAGCTATATTTTAGGGCTGGTTTTGACTGAGAGGGGTAGTGCTTTTGAGCTTTTCTTGTTCGATAAATTTTCACCATATAGATTCAATAGGAAAAATCACATGTGCTATTGGAATTAGACTAAACCTCACTAATCCTAGCCAACTGTGCCTGTTGAATTCTTAGCATGGCATCAGAGTTTGGTCCTGACCTTTACAAGTGACTGGAAAGCTTTAGGGATTGATGATCTGCTAACTTTTACTCTTGAAAAAATCCCATTTCATAAAAGATTGTATTTTCTTGCCTTATTTTCTGGTATGCCCGAGCCAATGATTTTGTTTTCTGGTTTGGTGCTATATCTGTCACTTTATTTGACCTGGACATATTATTTCCCGTTTTCTGGTGACGTGATTGATGCGTCTCTAGAAGTTGATATGATTGACCTTACCATTTCTTTTACTAAGAATGATTGTAATTACAACAATTCTCTTAACCTTAATAAAAATCTGATCTCAAGCCAGACTTCCAAGAGCATGTTACCTTCCTTCTCTATTGGTTGTGCAAATTTATCTTTTGTACAACCTCTTTTAAATTTATAAAAGAACACCTTAAGCTGGTCATCGTCCTTGTTCAGGGTTGAAAATTGGCACTCGACCCTTACACTCTTGCCAATGCGTATTGGTCTATCCATACCTTTTTATATAAGAGTGGTGAATTTTCATTTAGTTCGGTTAAAGGACCCTTATGGATTGTTCAAATATGGCTTATGACTTACTTTCCTGAGTTAGTACATATTTCTTCAACCATACCCACCAAATATATCCCTTATTATAGTGTGTGGGTCCGGGGAGTCTTGTTCAAGGACTAGTCTTACACGTAAGTCTTCGAGTTCTTTTACTCGACCAAACATAGAGATGACTCTAAGTTTTGTCCTTTTTGACCTTCTATTTTTGGCCTTGAGTAGACTAGGTTTAAGTATTCTTCTATGACTATTGGGGACGGCTAGGTGTGCGAAGAATGGGTTGATTCCTAGGCTAACACATTACTGGCTCGGGACCTCCATATAAGTACTCTTATTGACAATAAATGTGGAGTTGAAGTATACCATCCTAATATGTGTGCGCGTTAGTTCGACATATTTTTGTCACTGTTTTTCTTATATATTTTATTAATATTTCTATTATTTTTAATTAGTTTTTATTTATATTTAATGGCTTTTTGAATAAATTGCTACTAACCATTTGGTTAGAGTTTTTCTATGATTTTAATCCTTTTCAAGGTATTTTTGGCAAGAAAATTATAACACCCCAGACTATAGTACAATAGACATTATGGAAGTAGCAAATCATAATGATAGAAATGATGTCAATTTAAAAATAAATAGGCTAAAAATAGCTACTGAGAAATACAAAAAATAATTTTAAGAAAAATAAAAAATAATGATACTATAAATGAAATTTTTATAATATTTTTAAGGAATTATTTATTTGAAATTTATTAGGGATGCCAATGGCGACCGGTTTCCGTAGAAATCAGTACCACATGCAATTTCTATAATCATCAATTAATTATTTATTTTACTTAGTTACCATTTATTTTGTCATTCTGTCATTCTTTCTGTAAACTAGTGCAGTTAGCTGTAACAATCATCATTCATGTAACATATTAATATCATATAACATAGAACATCATATATATACATGTTCATATCCTAACTAACCCATACATACACCATGGAGCAGCTAGAACATGAACACCAAAATACATAATATATAATATTTACATTAATTAACAGTAAACAGAAATCCTCTGATGTTTGAAGATGAGATTCTGCAATATACTCCTCTCCTGAAATGGTTAAACAAAGAAAAGGGTGAGTATATAAGATACTCAGTGAATCTATATGCATCGCTAAGAAATATAATGGGTAACAGATGGAACAATGATGTCAATAGTTCAATGTAAACAATTTACAAAATTAATAACAGATGGTGACAAAATAGTCAATAAGCATACTATAGGTTTAGTATAATATGAAAAGACAAATAAAGGTATGGACTATATATAAACATACAATCTCCAGTAGTATCAGTATGGATTATATGCGAACATACAGTCTCCAGTAATATCAGTATCAATAAGCATAAGACTGATAAGGTCTTATGGCCAGGACCATAACTCTTCCCAGCTAGGGCATCAGTAATACAATGTGCATATTGCCAACAGTATGTACCCACTACCCTGTCGGTATGGTAGCTATGTCAAGCCATATTAGGGTCAATATAAGAATGAAACATATCAATAGACACCATTATGCAACAATGGTATCATCAAAGGCAATAAGCTCAATATCATTCAAATCAAGTATCAATTCAATCAATGGCATTGCAATATATGATATACATTTAATGATAATCGGTTTGGTAAGCAACAAAGGTATGGAACAAAGGTTGGCTAGACAAAGAAAATCGGTAGGCCAATTGGCATTTTTTGAAGGATGGTGAGTTTGAGATTATGGTGCATGCAGGCACTATTCCTATATTCATTCCTCCATACAGAATGGCACCAACTAAATTAAAGGAATTGAAGGTGAAATTACAGGAGCTATTGGATAGAGGGTTCATCAGACCGAGTAGTTCTCCATGGGGTACACTGGTATTTTTTGTAAAGAAGAAGAATGGCTCTTTGAGGATGTGTATAAATTACAGGCAGCTGAATAAGGTAACAATGAAGAACAAGTATCCATTGCCACAGATAGATGACTTGTTTGATTAGCTATAGGGTGCTAGCCATTTTTCGAAGATTGATCTGAGGTCTGGATATCACCATTTAAAGATTAAGAATGGTGATGTACCTAAGACTGCTTTCAGGACCCAATATCGATACTATGAGTTCTTGGTGTTGCCATTCGGGTTGATCAATGCACTGGCTGCGTATATGGATCTGATAAACAGGGTGTTCAAGTAATTTTTGGATAAGTTTGTCATTGTATTCATTGATGACATTCTTATCTACTCCATAAGTGAGAAGGAGCATATGAAGCATCTGAGGATTGTATTGTAGACACTTCGAGAGCATCAATTTAAATGCCAGTTCTGGTTAACCGAAGTGTGTTTCCTTGGGCATGTGATATGCAAGGATGGTAATAAGGTGGATCCTCAGAAGATTGAAGCAGTTATGAATTGGTCTCAGCCTACCAGTATTTCTGAAGTTCGCAGTTTTTTGGGCATGGCAGGGTATTACAGGAGGTTTGTGAAAGATTTCTCCAAGATTGCAGCTCCATTAACTAGGTTGATACGAAAACATGAGCATTATTTATGGATTGATGAGTGTGAGTGCAGTTTCCAGAATTTGAAATCTTGCCTCACCAGTGCTCCAGTATTCGCATTACCATCAGAGGGGGAGAAATTCACTGTGTATTATGATGTTTCTCGGATCGAATTGGGGTGTGTACTGATGCAGAACATGAGAGTGATTGCTTATGCTTCTCGTCAGTTAAAGAAACATGAAGCGAATTATCCGAAGCATGATTTGGAGATGACAGTTATGGTCTTTGCATTGAAGATTTGGAGGCATTATCTATATGGGTCTAAATGTGAGATATATACTTATCATAAGAGTTTATAGTATATATTTCAGCAAAAGGATCTGAATCTTGGACAACACAGATTGGTGGAGTTACTTAAGGATTATGACTGTGAGATCCTTTATCACTCGGGTAAAGCCAATGTAGTGGCTGATGCGCTGAGCAAGAAGTCCATGGGTAGTCTAGTTCATATCATGGTTGGAAGGAGACCTTTGATCCGAGTGATGAGGGATTTGCAGATATGGGAGTGGAGTTAGATTTGGGTTCCCAGGATCGTAATCAGGCTCTGATAGCCTAATTTCTGTTGAAGTCACTATTGCTTAATGATATTAAAGTGGCTTAAGATAGAGATCCTTATTTACTGAAGCTTAAGGGAAATGTGCAGAATGGCAAAATGACAGAGTTTACTGTGGAGGTTGGTGTATTGAAGTATGGCAAGCGTATATGTGTACCTGACATGGATGGGCTACGGGATCAGATTATGAGAGAGGCTCATTACTCAGTATATAGTGTACATCCAAGGATTACTAAGATGTACCATGATCTAAAAGGTGTATATTAATGGACTGGTATGAAGAGAGATGTGGCTCAGTTTGTTTCCAAATGCTTAGCCTGTCAGCAGGTTAAGTTTGAGCATCAGAAGCAATCAAGGTTACTTCAGGAGATTGAGTTACCAGAGTGGAAATGGGAGCAGGTTACCATGGATTTTATAGTGGGTATATCGAGGACTACGAGGGGTTATGACTCCATATGGGTGATTGAAGATCGGTTGACAAAATTTGCTCATTTTATGGAGGTTAAGACCAGTTATACAACAGCTCAGTATGCACAGTTGTATGTGGATAAGATTATGCGACTTCATAGAGTTCCTTTGATGATCATTTCAAACAGAGGTACACAGTTCACCTCCTAGTTTTGGCAGAAATTTTAGGAGGCTATGGGTACCCAATTATGGTTCAGTATTGCTTTCCATCTGCAGACTGATGGACAGTAGGAGAGGACAATCCAGACTTTGGAGGATATGCTTAGATTGTGTGTTCTGGATTTCTAATGTAACTAGGATTATTATCTGCCATTGATTGAGTTTTCTTATAACAACAGTTTCCACTCTTCTATTGGTATGGCTCCATTTGAAGCACTATATAATAGAAAATGTAGATCTCCAGTATGTTGGATGGAGACAGGGTAGAAGCAGCTTGAGGGGCCGGAGTTGATCAAGGAAACTAAGGAAAATGATGAAGACTGCCTTTAGTAGGCAGAAGAGCTATGCTGATCCGAAGAGGAAAGATGTACATTTTGCAGTTGGTGACCATGTCTTCCTTAAGATCTCACCGATAAAGGGTATTATGAGATTTAGAAAGAGAGGAAAGTTGTCACCAAAGTTTATAGGTCCATTTGAGATTCTTGAGAAGATAGGTAATGTGGCTTATAGATTGGCTCTTCCACCTAATATGAGCCATGTACATCCGGTTTTCTACATCTCGATGCTACGAAAATATGTGTCTGATCCATCACATATATTGGAGGTACAAGATGTGGGACTCAATGAGGACATGTCATATGAGAAGTATCCAGTAGAGATAGTTGATCGACAAGTCAGACAGCTGTGGAATAAGGAGATCCCTATGGTTAAGGTGCTTTGGAGAAACCAGTCAATGGAGGAGTGCACTTGGGAGAGCGAGCAGGAGATGAGAGGCAGATATCCGTTCCAGTTCTAGTAATGAGGTATGCATTTTATTTAAATTCGAGGACGAGTTTATTTGAAGGGGGGTAGAATGTAATACCCTAGAAAGTTCTAACTCATATGCATGAATTAATTCTCAGTATGTAGTTTAAAGACATTGAAATGATGGGATATAATTTTAGAGACACAGTTAGAAAGCGAACTAATTACTTTTTCGGAAAGCGGTGTTAGGAATACTGCCAAGAAATTAGCAGTCCGGTCAACAGAAGAATTTATGAATCTGACTAGGGGGTAAAAGATCACCTTAATGCTTGTGTAATTTTGGTAAAAAGAAAGAAGTGAAAAATATTTAGGAATACTAAAAAAGTAACCAATGGCAAAATTGCAAATAAATGAAACTTTAAGGTGAATAGTGGAAATGAGTTTGTCTGTGTTTCAGAATGATTTTGAAACTATTTTTATAAATAATGATAAATTAAAATAAGCCTATTGATTTCCCACATTGGAATCTAAATCCTGATAGAATTAACAGAATAAATTACAGAAGAAGTTGAGGTCAAAACCTAATTACTTGGAATCTTAAGGACTAAAATGTAATTTGCCATATGATTTTTGTATAAAAGCCAACTCTTAGAACAATTTGCTATCTTCTTCTTCTTCTTTCTCCTTGGCCGAACCACCATATCTTCTTCTTCTCCATTTCTACTTCAAATTTTCCATCTAAATTCTTAAGAAAAATCATAGAAAAGTTAAGTTTAAACCTAGTTCTACTATTCCCCACCATTAATTTACTTCAAAAGCTAAAGGAAAACAAGAAGGAAAGGCCTAAAGAATTCGAGTGGAATCTCACTTCAAGGTAAGAAGTTGTTTTGTTCAATTTATGGTTTATTTAGATGATTTAGGAGTTGAATTGAGTGGGTTTTAGGTTAGATTGCATCAATTGATGCATTTGGATAGAAAATTCCAAATTTGCTAACCTAAATGAAGTTGTATGCCTTAGCTATGTTAATTAGTGTTAGTTAATATTAATTGATCTTAGAATATGTTAATTGGAGGCCATTAAATAACTAATTGATGGTTATTTTGGTGTAGAAAATCAAATTGGCACAAGTTGCCCTATTTGCCTCCTTTGAAGAAAAGTGGTGGAAATCAATTTTTCAAAGCAATTGGAAGCACTAGGTGAGTTCTATATGCATCAAATAACATGCCTAATACCTTAGATTGAATATTGGAAACTATTCTTGAAATTCTTGTTTTGGCCAAATGCCTTGCACTATTCATGTCTTTGAATTTTGCTTAGTTTTCCTTTGTAATTCCAAGCCAATTTGATCCTTTCAATTGTGTTTATTATTGTATATTTGATACCTATTGTGTTGCCTATAATGTGGTTTGATTGTTGATTGAATGGGCTTGCCAAACTTATACCAAACCCTAACCTATTGGCTTGTCATTTAGTACCTACTAAGTGTTTGACAAAATGCCTAGTTGTTTTTGCCTTGGCCTATTGCTTTATATTACATAGGCTTGCCATTTGAATGTCATCATCGCCAGCGACATTGGCATGCCAATTGGCCTACCATTTTCTTTTGCCGAACTAACCTTTGTTCCATACATTTGTTGTTTACCATACCACTTATCATTGATTTTATATCATATATTGCAATGTCATTGATTCAATTGTTATTTAATTTAGAAAGTATTGAGCTTATTGTTATCGATGATACCATTGTTGTATAATGGTGTCTATTGATATGATATTCACTTGTATTGACCTAAATATGGTTTGACAGAGCTGCTGCTCTGACAGGGTAGTGGGTACATACTATCGACAGTGTGCACATTGATATTGATGCCCTAGCTGGGAAGGGTTATTGGTTTTGGCTATAGGACCTGATCAGTCTTATGCTTACTTAATATGTGATTGACTGTATGATTACACATAGTCTACGTGTTTCAAGGCCCCTATGTCTGTCTTATCATATGATTCTATGCCTTTGATATGACCATTGATATTCCTGTCACCTTCTTATTACTGATTCTGTATAAGTGTTCATATTGAGCTATTGACATCTTTGTTCCATCTGCTAACCCGTATATTTATTGGCGATGCATAAAGATTCACTGAGTATCTTATATACTCACTCTTTGCTTCTTTACCCATTTCAGGAGAGGAGTAGATTGCATAATCCCATCTTTTGACATCCAACAGATTTCTGCTCATCTTTGATATATGTAATTATTTTAAATTTTGTATTTTGTGGTGTTCATAATCTAGCTGCTCCATAGGGTATGTATGGGTTAGTTAGAATATGAACATGTATATAGATATGATGATATATTTTATGAGATATATGATGATCTTATGGCATGTTATTATGACTGTTACAGCCAACTGTACTAGATTACAAAAATAATTACAGAATGACAAAATAAATAGTAACTAAGTAAAATGAATAATAAATTGTGGTTTATAGATTATGCATGTGATACTAGGTTCTATGGGTGTTGGTCGCCATTGGCATCTCGTGCAGCTTAGGATCGTTACGATCCGAAAATGGGTCGTGAGCTCTAGTTTACAGACATTGGAGTTTTAGGTTACAGATTAATAGTACTTGAATTACAGAGGAATAGTGACTAAATAAAGAATTGGGTAGAATTAAGTAAATCATGGAGCATAGGATTTCCTTTGTTGTCTTTTGCTATTATCGTCTGTTATATGTTAGTATTCTGCGATTCTATGGTATACTGAGTGCATTTCCTATTTTCTTGACATATTACAAAGATGTCCGACGATATGGACAGAGATACTCAGGAGGTAGAGGTAGCCTCTAGTGAGTGATTGATCAGGGAGTACTCAGTTTCAGAGGGTCCGTCCAGATCCCGATGGACTACAGAGGATACAGAGAGGGGCGATGATCCCTGGAGAGTTGAGATGATGGGGGGATTGATGGAGTTACGCAGGGATTTAGCTGATTTGAGACACGAGCGTCAGAATGTACTGTCACCACCAGTTCTAGCAGCAGTGCCCCCACCTGTGGCACCAGAGGCAGTACCAGTTGCACTGGCTCCTGTGTAGCCAGTAGGGGTTCCTAAGGAGCCTGCTATACAGGGAGGCCGTAGAGTTATTGATTAGGGTGGGGTATCCATATTTAGCTTTCTGAAGCTAAACCTACCAGAGTTCAGGGGCGACAAAGGCAGTGACCCTATGGACTTTTCTGGAGGATGTGGAGAAGGTAGTTAGGAGA
This sequence comes from Aleurites moluccanus, assembly GCA_948193065.1. Taxonomy (NCBI): domain Eukaryota; kingdom Viridiplantae; phylum Streptophyta; class Magnoliopsida; order Malpighiales; family Euphorbiaceae; genus Aleurites; species Aleurites moluccanus. Next base: position 15,826 of record CANXYC011431419.1, read on the forward strand.
CTACCTTATTTTGAGTTGAGAGTTGTTGAGTTGGTGGGATTGCTATTGAAAAGGAAGGCTTGGACTTGGTTTTTGAGGAGGATGGAGCCCAAGTTATATAGTGAGCATCCACCTTCATGGGCTGAGTTTCAGCAGAGTCTGATAGATGAGTTCATTACTGAAGGGGTGAAAACCTGTAACCTGATTTAGTTTGAGCAGTTTGAGCAGGGTAACAGATCAGTAGAGGAGTATGTAGAGGAGTTCATCAGGCTAAGTAGGTATGCTACTCGCATTATACCTATTGAGGCTGATCTGATCAGTAGGTTTATGAGGGGTTTACATGCTGCACTTCATAATGCTTTGTTGGCTATAGAATTTACTTCTCTGATGATAGTTATTGATAAGCCTACATAGATGGAATAGAAGTATAAGACAGAGAGGTCAAAGAAGGACCATAAGAGGAAAGGATGTCCAGGATATCAGGTTAGAAGGGGGGAGTGTAGCTCCCAACCTAGGCAGGCAGAGCCAGCGCCTCGATTTGATCAACGATCTTCAGCTAGTAATCAGAGGAGGATAGTTTAGAGTAGGGGACCACCAGTGGTACGGTCTGCACCTTTTTATTCACAGTGTTCCTTTAGACCAGCAGCATAGATGACTGTGTGCCTGTTTGTGGACAGAGGCACGGAGAGGAGTGCCTGTTATAGTCAGGTGCCTATTTGAAATGCGGGCACCATGGTCACTTCATTAGCAGATGTCCATTATGGGGTGAGCAGCAGCCATCTGCTATGGTTTCTGAACCGACGGTATAGATGAGTCAGAATATAGCCAGAGAGACTTTAGGCAGAGGAGGACAGGCTCCTAGTGGTAGTCAGGCCCCAGCAGGTAGGGAGTCAGGGCAGAGTATTTGCAGTTAACACCCAGGATGCTTAGAGTTCAGACAATGTAGTCATAGGCACTATGATGATTCAGAATGAGATTGTAGATGCCTTATTTGATTCTGGTGCTACTCATTCCTTTGTGTCACCGCACTTTGCACCTAAATTGAATAAGGAAAGGAAAGTGTCAGATGTACCTTTAGTGATTGCTACACCGATGGGTGCGAGTGTTGATGTGGATTATTTTTATCCTAACTGTGTAATTGAGATTGATGATAACATATTGCGTGATGATGTGATTGAACTGCCAGTGTTAGAGTTAGATGTTATTTTGGGTATGGATTGGCTTACGAAGCATCGGGCAGTTATTGATTGTTATCAGAAGAAGGTCAGGTTTCAGCCTGAGGGGCAGCCAGAGTTTGAGTTTCAGGGTAATAGACGGGAGTTTAGGGTTAATCTGGTTTCTACTATCCAGGCTAGGAGGATGATTGGGAAAGCCTGTTCAGCTTATTTGGCTCATGTGATAGATGTACAGAAGTCTTCTGTAGAACTTGATCAGATATCGGTGGTTCGAGAGTTTCATGATGTATTTCCTAAGGAGTTACCAGGATTGCCCCCAAATAGGGAGATTGATTTTGAGATTGAGGTGCATGCAGGTACTGATCCTATATCTATTCCTCCATACAAAATGGCCCCAGCTAAATTGAAGGAATTAAAGGTAAAATTACATGAGCTATTGGATAGAGGGTTCATCAGACCGAGTAGTTTTTCATGGGGTGCACCGGTATTATTTGTAAAGAAGAAGAATGGCTCTTTGAGGATGTGTATAGATTATAGGTAGTTTAATAAGGTAACAGTGAAGAACAAGTATTCATTGCCACAGATAGAAGACTTGTTTGATCAGCTACAGGGTGTTAGCCATTTTTCGAAGATTGATATAAAGTCTGGGTATCACCAGTTTAAGATTAAGAAGGGTGATGTACCTAAGACTGCTTTCAGGACCCGATATAGGCATTATGAGTTCTTGGTGTTGCCATTTGGGTTGACCAATGCACCGACTGTGTTTATGGATCTGATCAACATGGTGTTAAGGTCATTTTTGGATAAGTTTGTCATTGTATTCATTGATGACATTCTTATCTACTCTAGGAGTGAGGAGGAGCATATGGAGCACCTGAGGATTGTATTACAGACACTTTAAGAGCATCAGTTGTATGTTAAGTTATCTAAATGCCAGTTCTAGCTAACCGAAGTGTGTTTCCTTAGGCATGTGATATACAAGGATGGTATTAAGGTGGATACTTAGAAGATTGAAGCAGTTATGAATTGGCCTTAGCCTACCAGTGTTTCTGAAGTTCATAGTTTTCTGGGTATGGCAGGGTATTACAGGAGGTTTGTGAAGGATTTCTCCAGGATTGCAGCTCTGTTGACTAGGTTGATGTAGAAACAAGAGCATTATTTATGGACTGATGAGTGTGAGCGCAGTTTCCAGACTTTGAAATCATGCCTCACTAGTGCTTCAGTATTTGCATTACCATCAGAGTGGGAGAAATTCATTGTGTATTGTGATGCTTATCGGATCAGATTGGGGTGTGTACTGATGTAGAACAGGAGAGTGATTGCTTATGTTTCTCGTCAGTTAAAGAAGCATGAAGCAAATTATCCGACATATGATTTGGAGATGGCAGCTTTGGTCTTTGCATTGAAGATTTGGAGTCATTATCTGTATGTATCTAAATGTGAGATATATACTGATCATAAGAGTTTACAGTATATATTTCAACATAAGTTTCTGCATATTCGACAACACAGATGGGTGGAGTTACTTAAGGATTATGACTGTGAGATCCTTTATCACTCGGGTAAAGCCAATGTAGTGGTTGATGCACTAAGCAGGAAGTCCATAGGTAGTCTAGCTCATATCATGGTTGGCAGGAGACCCTTGATCCGAGAGATGAGGGATTTGGCAGATATGGGAGTGGAGTTAGATTTAGGTTCCCAGGATCGTAATCAGGCTTTGATAGCCCAATTTCGGGTGAAGTCACTATTGATTGATGATATTAAAGTGCCTCAGGATAGAGATCCTTATTTACTGAAGCTTAAGAGAAATGTGTAGAGTGGCAAAATAACAGAGTTTACTATAGAGGATGGTGTATTGAAGTGTGGGAAGCGTATATGTATACCTGAAATGGATGGGCTAAGGGATCGGATTATGAGAGAGGCTCATTACTCAACATATAGTATACATCTAGTGATTACCAAGATGTACCATGATCTGAGAGATGTCTATTGGTGGCCTGGTATGAAAAGAGATGTGGCTCCGTTTGTTTCCAAATGCTTAGCCTGTCAGCAGGTTAAGTTTGAGCATCAGAAGCCATCAGGGTTGCTTCTGGAGATTGAGTTGCCAGAGTGGAAATGGAAGCAGGTTACTATGGATATTGTAGTGGGTCTACCGAGGACTATGAGGGGTTATGACTCCATATGGGTGATTATAGATCGGTTGACAAAATATGCTCATTTTCTGAAGGTTAAGACTAGTTATACAGCAGCTCAGTATGCACAGTTATATGTGGATTAGATTGTGCGACTTCATGGAGTTCCTTTGATGATCATTTCAAACAAAGGTACACAGTTCACCTCCCAGTTTTGGCAGAATTTTCAAGAGGTCATGGGTACCTAGTTATATTCAGTACTACTTTCCATCCACAGACTGATGGGTAGTCAGAGAGGATAATCTAGACTTTGAAGGATATGCTTAGATTATGTGTTCTGGATTTCAAAGGTAACTGGGATTATTATCTGTCATTGATTGAGTTTTCTTATAACAACAGTTTTCACTGTTCTATTGGTATGGCTCCATTTGAAGCACTATATGGTAGAAAATGTAGATCTCCAGTGTGTTGGGTGGAGCCAGGGGAGAAGTGGCTTGAGGCGCCGAAGTTGATCAGGGAAACTATAGAAAAGGTGCCTATGATAAGAGATCGGATGAAGACTGCCTTTAGTAGGCGGAAGAGCTATGCTGATCCAAAGAGGAAAGATGTACATTTTGCAGTTGGTGACCATGTCTTCCTTAAGATCTCATTGATGAGGGGTATTACTAGATTTGGGAAGAGGGGAAAGTTGTCACCAAGGTTTATAGGTCCATTTGAGATTCTTGAGAAGATATGTAATGTGGCCTATAGATTGGCTCTTCCACCAAAAATGAGCCATGTACATCCGATTTTCCGCATCTCGATGCTATGAAAATATGTGTATGATCTATCATATATATTGGAGGTACAAGATGTGGGACTCAATGAGGACTTGTCATATAAGGAGTATCTAGTAGAGATAGTTGATCGACAAGTCAGACAACTGCGGAATAAGGAGATCCATATGGTTAAGGTGCTTTGGAGAAACCAGTCAATGGAGGAGTGCACTTGGGAGAGTGAGCAAGAGATGAAAGGCAAATATCCATTCCTATTCCAGTAATGAGGTATGCATTTTATTTAAATTCGAGGACGAATTTATTTGAAGGGGGGTAGAATGTAATACACTAGAAAGTTCTAACTCATATGCATGAATTAATTCTCAGTATGTAGTTTAAAAACATTGAAATGATGGGAAATAATTTTAGAGATACAATTAGAATGCGATCTAATTACTTTTCCGGAAAGCGGCGGTGTCAGGAACACTGCCGAGAAATTAGCAGTCTGGTCAACAGAAGAATTTCTGAATCTAACCAGGGGGTAAAAGATCACCTTAATGCATGTGTAATTTTGGAAAAAAGAAAGAAGTGAAAAACATTTAGGAACACTGAAAAAGTAACCAATGGTGAAATTATAAATAAATGGAACTTTAAAGTGAATAGTAGAAATGAGTCTGTCTAGGTTTCAAAATGACTTTGAAGCTATTTTTATAAATAAGGATAAATTAAAATAAGCCTATTGTTTTCTCACATTGGAATCTAAATCCCGACAGAATTGACAGAATAAATTACAGAAGAAGTTGGGGTCAAAACCTAATTACTTGAAAACTTAAGGACTCAAATATAATTTCCCATATGATTTTTGTATAAAAGCCAACACTTAGAACAATTTGCCATCTTCTTCTTCTTCTTTCTCCTTGGCCAAACCACCATTTCTTCTTCTTCTCCATTTCTACTTCAAATTTTCCATCTAAATTCTTAAGAAAAATCATAGAAAGTTAAGTTTAAACCTAGTTCTACCATTCCCCACCATTAATTTACTTGAAAAGCTAAAGGAAAACAAGGAGGAAAGGCCTAAAGAATTCGGGTGGAATCTCACTTCAAGGTAAGAAATTGTTTTGTTCAATTTTATGGTTTATTTAAATGATTTAGGAGTTGAATTGAGTGGGTTTTAGGTTAGATTGCATCAATTGATGCATTTGGATAGAAATTCCCAAATTTGCTAACCTAAATGAAGTTATATGCCTTAGCTATGTTAATTAGTGCTAGTTAATATTAATTGATCTTAGAATATGTTAATTGGAGGCCATTAGGTAACTAATTGATGGTTATTTTGGTATAGAAAATCAAATTGGCACAAGTTGCCCTATTTGCCCTCTTTGAAGAAAAGTGGTGGAAATTAAGTTTCCAAAGCAATTGGAAGCATTAGATGAGTTCTATAAGCATCAAATAACATGCTTAATACCTTAGATTGAACATTGGAAACCATTCTTGAAATTCTCATTTTGGCCGAATGCTTTGCACTATTCATGCCTTTGAATTTTGCTTAGTTTTCCTTTGTAATTCCATGACAATTTGATCCTTTCAATTGTGTTTATTATTGTATATTTGATACCTATTGTGTTGCCTACAATGTGGTTTGATTGTTGACTGAATGGGCATGCCAAACTTGCATCAAACCCAAACCTATTGGCTTGTCATTTTGTGCCTACCAAGTGTTTGACAAAATGCCTAATTATTTTTGCCTTGGCCTATTGTTTTGTATACCATAGGCCTTCCATTTGAATACCATCGTCTTCAGCGACATTGGCTTGCCAATTGGCCTACTGTTTTCCTTTGCCGAACCAACCTTTGTTCTATACCTTTGTTGTTTACCATACCACTTATCATTGATTGTATATCATATATTGCAATGCCATTGATTCAATTGTTATTTAATTTTGAAAGTATTGAGCTTATTGTTATTAATGATACCATTGTTGTATAATGGTATCTATTGATATGTTTTTCACTTGTATTGAACTAAATGTGATTTGACAGAGGTGCCACTCCGATAGGGTAGTGAGTACATACTGTCGGCAATGTGCACATTGATATTGATGCCCTAGCTGGGAAGGGTTATTGGTCCAAGCCATAGGACCTAATCAGTCTTATGCTTACTTGATATGTGATCGACTGTGTGATTACACATAGTCTATGTGTTTCAGGGCCTTATATCTCTCTTACCATATGATTCCATGCCTTTGATATGACCATTGATATTCCTGTCACCTTCTGATTACTGATTCTGTAAAAGTGTTCATATTGAGCTCTTGACATCTTTATTCCACCTGTTAACCCTTATATTTATTGGTGATGCATATAGATTCACTGAGTATTTTATATATTCACTCTTTGCTTGTTTACCAATTTCAGGAGAGGAGTATATTGCAAAATCCCATCTTCTGACATCCAGTGAATTTCTGCTCATCTTTGATATATGTAATTATTTTAAATTATGTATTTTGTGGTGTTCATAATCTAGCTGCTCCATGGGGTATGTATGGGTTAGTTAGAATATGAACATGTATATAGATATAATGATATATTTTATGAGATATATGATGATCTTATGGCATGTTATTATGACTATTACAGTCCACTGCATTAGAATATAGAAATAATTACAGAATGACAAAATGAATGGTAACTAAGTAAAATGAATAATAAATTATAGTTTATAGATTATGCATATGATATTGGATTCTACGGGTGTCGGTCGCCATTGGCATCTCCCGCATTCTAGAACCGTAGCGATCCGAAAAAGGGTCGTGACATAACAACACAATAGGCAACAAATATACAATAACAAACACAATTAAAAGGATCAAAATGACATGGAATTCCAAAGGAAAAACAAAGCAAAAATCATAGAGTGAATAGTGACAAGGCATTCGGCCAAAATGGCGCTTCCAAGAAAGGTTTTTAATTTCAATTTCAATGCAATATATATGTTAAATGATGCATATAGAACTCACCTAAGGCTTCCAATTGCTTTGAAAAATTGATTTCCACCAATTTACTTCAAAGGAGGCAAATATGGCAACTTGTGTAATCTTTATTTTTACACCAAAATAACCACCAATTAATCATCCATTAGTCTCCAATTAACATATTCTAAGCTTTATTAACATTAACTAACACTAATTCAAATAGCCAAAGCAAACAACTTAGGTTAGGGTTTGGATTTTAGGGATTTCTATCTAAATGCATCAATTGATGCAATCTAACCTAAAGCCCATCTAATTCAACCTTTAAATCATCTAAATAAGCGATAAAATCAAACAAATTAACATGTTACCTTGAATGGGAGTTCCACCAGAAATGGTGCTTCAAGAATTCCTTGGTTCCGTTTTCAATTCCAAGGAAGAAATGAGTTGGAAATTGAAGAACTAAGCTAAATCTTAAGTTTTCTTAAGAAATTTGTGTTGGAAAGATGAAGAAGAATGGAGGAAGAAACAAGGAAGGGTTCGGCCATTTGATGAAGAGAAGAAGAAGATGATAGAAATTTGACTAAGTGTTGCTTTTATATTATTTGATCCTTAAACTATCAAGTATTCATACTTTGACCTCAACTTCTTCTGTAATTTATTCTGACAATTCTGTTAGGATTTAGATTTTAAAGTGAGGAATCAAAAGGCTTATTTTAATTTATGCTTATTTATAAAAATAGTTTTAGAATCATTCTGAAATCCAGACAGACTAATTTCCACTATTTTCCTCGAAGTTCCATTTATTTATAGTTTTTTCATTACTTACTTTTTCAGTGTTCCTAAATGTTTTTCACCTCTTTCTTTTTATCAAAATTACACATGCACTTATGTGTTCTATTACCCCTGGTCAGAATCAGAAATTTTTCTGTTGACCGGACAGCTAATTTATCGGTAGTGTTCCCGATACCGACGATTTTTGGAAAAGTAATTTATTCGCTTTCTAACTATGTCTCTAAAATTATTTCCCATCATTTCAATGCTTTTAAACCATATACTGAGAATTGAATCATGCATATAAGTTAGGACTTCCTAGGGTATTACAGGTTATTGGTCCTAGCCATAAGACCTTATCAGTCTTATGTTTATTGATATAAGATTGATTGTGTGATTACACATAGTCTACGTGTTGCATGGCCCTATATCTATCTTACCCATGTGATACCATTCCTTTGATATGATTATTGACCTAACTGTCATTCCCTGTTTGGATTATGTAATCTGATTATATTGAACAGATTGTCATCATTGTTTTCTTTGTTATCATTTATTATTGATCCAAACTACTTTTTATTGGCAATGCATATTAGATTCATTGAGTATCTTATATACTCACTCTTTTCTTGTTTACCATTTCAGGTGCTGAGTAGATAGCAGAATCCCAATTTCAGACACTATGGATTTCTGCAGTCTTTTGATAGCAATGTAATTATATTAAATACAATGTTTTGATGTTCATAATCTAGCTTCTCCATGGGGTATGTATGAGTTAGTTAGGCTATGAATATGTATGTATGATATTTTATGGTATATGAGTATTGATATGATATCTGTTGATGGATGTTATAGCCAACAACATTAAAATTACAGACAGTTTACAGAATTGCAAAATGAATAGTAACTAAGTAAATTGATTAATTAATTGATGGTTATAGATAATTGCATGTGATACTGGATTTTACGGGTGTTGGTCGCCATTGGCATCTCCTGCATCCTAGGACCGTCGCGATCAGAAATTGTGTCGTGACAGAGGTGGTATCAGAGCTCTAGGTTACAAATGAATAGTACTTGAATTACAGAGGAATAGTGACTAAGTACAGATTGGGTATAGTTAAGTACACCATGGAGCATAGAAATTCATGTATCGTCTTTTGCTGTATTCATCTAATATGTGTTAGTATTTAGCATTTTTGTAATATACTGAGTACGTGTTCTATTTTTCTGACAGCTTACAAAGATGTCTGACGATAGAGACAGGGATATCCGAGAGGTAGAGGTAGCCTCCAATGAGTCTTTAGTCAGAGAGTATTCAGTTTCAGAGGGTTCGTCTAGATCTTGATGGACTACAGAGGATACAGAGAGGGGTGATGACCCCTAAAGAGTAGAGATGATGAGGGGGATGATGGAGTTACGTAGGGAATTGGCATATTTGAGGCTGGAACATCAGAATATGCCGCCACCACCAGTTTCAGCAGCAGTGCCACCCCTAGTTGCACCAGACGCAGTGCCAGTTGCACCAGCTCCTGTACAGCCAGTTGTGGTTCCTAGAGAGCTTATTGTACAAGGAGGCCACTGAGTTATAGATGAGGGCAGAGTATCTATGTTTAGCTTTCTGAAGCTAAACCTGCCAGAGTTCACGGGCGACAGAGGTGATGAGCCAATTGATTTTCTGGAGCAGGTTGAGAAGGTAGTTAGGAGACTACCTTGTTTTAACACTAGAGCAGTGGAGTTGGTTGGGCTATTGCTGAAAAGGAAAGCCTGGACATGGTTTTCTCGTAGGATGGAGCCTAGACTGTATGGTGAGCATCCTCCTACATGGATTGAGTTTAGACAGGGGTTGATTGATAAGTTCATTACAGAAGGGGTAAAGACCGAAAATTTGATTCAGTTTGAATAGCTTAAGCTAGGTAATAGATCAGTAGAGGAATATGCAAAGGAGTTCATCAGACTGAGTCGGTATGCTACTCATATTGTTCCTACTGAGGCGGATTTGATTAGCAGGTTCAGGAGGGGTTTACATACTTCACTTCACAATGCTTTATTGGCTACAAAGTTTACATCTCTAACTACGGTCATCGATAAGGCAAATTAGATGGAGGAGAAATACAAGGCAGAGAGGGCTAAAAGGGATCAGAAGAGTAAAGGAGGCCCTAGAGCACAGAGTAGGAGGGGGGAGAGCAGCTCCCAGCTTAGACAGACTGAGCCAGTGCCTAGATTTGATTAGAGATCTCAAACTGGCAGTCAAAGGAGGAGGACACACAGTAGAGGACCTCCGGTACAGTTAGCACCTGCATATTCTCAGGGTTCTTCCAGACCTGTTGCTCAAATTCCTGGTGTACCTATCTGTAGTTTCTGTGGTAGAAGGCATGGAGGGGAGTGTCGCGTGACAGACGGGTGCCTGCCTAAAATATGGGTAGCATGGTCACTTTATTAGTAGATGTCCCTTATAGGGCGAGCAGCAACCATCTGTAAGTTTCTCAGCCTACAGTGCAGATGAGTCAGAATGTGGTCAGAGATGCTCCTGGTAGGGGGGCAGAAGCAGAGGTCAGGCACCAGGCAGTTGTCAGGCCCCAGCACGCAGAGGTCAGGGTCGAGTATTTGCAGTCAACACACAGGAGGCGCAAAGATCAGATAATATGGTTACTGGTACTATTTTGATTCAGAACGAGATTGCTAATGCCTTGTTTGATTCTGGTGCTACGCATTCCTTTGTTTTGCCTCAATTTACACCTAAATTAAATAAGGAAAGTAAATTATTGAATGTGCCTTTAGTGATAGCTACACCGATAGGTGAAAGTATAGATGTGGATTACTACTATACTGATTGTGTGATTGAAATTAATGACAACATTTTGCATGCGGATTTGATAGAAGTGCTTGTGTTAGAGTTAGATGTGATTCTGGATATGGATTGGCTCACGACACATCTTGCAGTCATTTATTGTTATGAGAAGAATGTTAAATTTCAACCTGAGGGGCAGCCAGAGTTTAAATTTCTAGGTGATAAGCGTGAGTTTAGAGCCAATCTGGTTTCTGCAATCCAGGCTAGAAGGATGATAGGGAAAGGTTGTTCTGCATATTTGGCTCATGTAATAGATGTGTAGAATACTTTAGTAGAACTTGATCGAATACTTATAGTTCAGGAGTTTTCAGATGTTTTTCCTGAAGAATTGCCAGGATTACCCCCTGATAGGGAGATTGAGTTTGAGATTGAGGTGTATTCAGGCACCGATCCTATATCCATTCCTCCTTATAGAATGGCATTAGTAGAATCTAAAGAATTAAAGGTGCAGTTGCAGGAGTTGTTGGATAGAAGATTCATTCGACCGAGCAGTTCTCCGTGGGGTGCTCCAGTGTTGTTTGTGAAGAAGAAGGATGATTCACTAAGAATGTGCATCGATTATAGGCAGCTGAACAAGGTGACAGTGAAGAACAAATATCCGTTGCCACGGATTGATGATCTGTTTGATCAGTTGCAGGGTGCTAGTCATTTCTCAAAGACTGATCTGAGATCTGGGTATCCCCAGCTGAAAATTAAGAAGGGTGATGTACCTAAAACTACTTTTAGGACCCGATATGAACATTATAAGTTCTTGGTATTGTCATTCAGGTTTACTAATGCATCGACTGCTTTTATGGAATTCATGAATAGGGTGTTCAAGCCATTCTTAGATAAGTTTGACATAATGTTCATTAATGACATTCTTATCTATTCTAAGAGTGAGGAGGAGCATGCAGAGCATCTGAGGATTGTATTGCAGACACTTCAAGAGCATCAGTTATATGCTAAGTTATCTAAATGCTAGTTCTGGCTAACCAAAGTATGTTTCCATGGGCATGTGGTTTGTAAAGATGGTATTAAAGTCGATCCTCAGAAAGTTGAAGCAGTTGCAGATTGGCCTCAGCCTACCAGTGTTTCTGAAGTCCGTAGTTTTTTGGGTATGGCAGGGTATTATAGGCGGTTTACGAAGGATTTCTTCAGAATTGCAGCTCTGTTGACTAAGCTTACTCGAAAATAAGAGCGTTATCTATGGACTGATGAGTGTGAGAGCAGTTTTCAGAATTTGAAGTCTTGCCTTACAAGTGCTCCAGTGTTAGCATTACCAGCAGAGGGTGAGAAGTTTACAGTGTATTGTGATGCTTCTCGAGTTGGATTAGGATGGGTGTTGATGTAGAACAGGAGAGTGATTGCTTATGCTTCTCATTAGTTAAAGAAGCATGAAATGAACTATCCGACACATGATCTAGAGATGGCGGATATAGTCTTTGCATTGAAGATTTGGAGGCATTATTTGTATGGGTCTAAATATGAAATATATACTGATCATAAGAGTTTGTAGTATATATTTCAGCATAAGGATCTGAACCTCCAGCAGCATAGATGGGTTAAGTTGCTTAAGGATTATGATTATGAAATCTTTTACTATCTGGGCAAAGCTAATGTGGTAGCTGATGCATTGAGTCAGAAGTCGATGTGCAGTTAGCTCACATCTCGGTTATCAGGAGACCATTGATCCGTGAGATAGGGGAGTTAGTTGATATGGGTATGGAGTTAGATTTGGGATCCCAGGATCATAACCAGGCTCTGATAGCCCAATTTCAGGTTAGGTCACTGTTGATTGATGATATTAAAGTGGCATAGGATAGGGATCCTTATCTACTAAAGCTTAAGGGAGATGTTCAGCATGGCAAGATGTTAGAGTTTATAGTGGAGGATGATGTATTGAAGTGTGGAAAGCGGATATGTATATCTGATATTGATGGACTGTGAGATCGGATTATGAGAGAGGCTCACTATTCAACATACAGTGTACATCCAGGGATTACCAAGATGTATCATGATTTGAGGGATGCGTATTGCTTGGTATGAAGGGAGATGTAGCTCAATTTGTCTCTAAATGCTTAGTCTGTCAGCAGGTTAAGTTTAAGCATCAGAAACCATCGGGTTTACTTCAGGAGATTGAGTTGGCAGAGTGGAAATGGGAACAAGTTACTATGGATTTTATAGTTGGTTTACTGAGGACTATGAGAGGTTATGACTCCATATGGGTTATTATAGATCGGTTGACGAAATATGCTCATTTTCTGGAAGTGAAGACCAGTTATTTTATAGCTCAGTATGCACGGTTGTATGTGGACAAAATTGTGTGACTCCATGGAGTTCTTTTGATGATCATATCGGATAGAGGTACACAGTTTACTTCACGATTTTGGCAGAAATTTTAGGAAACCATGGGTACTCAGTTACAGTTTAGCACTGCTTTCCATCCATAGACTGATGGACAATCAGAGAGGACAATCCAGACTTTGAAAGATATGCTTCAGTTGTGTGTTATGGATTTTAAGGTAACTGGGGTCAATATCTTCCATTGATTGAATTCTCCTACAATAATAGTTATCATTCTTTTATTGGAATGGCTCCATATGAAGCACTATATGGTAAGAAGTGTAGATCTCCAGTATGTTGGGTGGAACCAGGGAAGAAGCAGTTAGAGGGTCCAGAGTTGATTAAAGAAACAATGGAAAAGGTGCCTATGATTAGAGATCGGATGAAGACCGCTTTTAGCAGACAAAAGAGCTATGCCGATCCTAAATGGAAGGATGTACATTTTGTAGTTGGTGATCATGTCTTCCTTAAGATCTCACCGATGAGAGGTATTATGAGATTTAGGAATAAGGGAAAGCTGTCACAAAGATTTATAGGCCCATTTGATATTCTTGAAAGGATTGGCAATGTGTCCTATAGATTGGCTATTCCACCTAATATGAGCCATGTTCATCCGGTATTTCACATTTCTATTCTACGGAAGTATGTATCGGACCAGTCACACATATTGGAGATACAGGATGTTGGGCTTAACAAGGACTTGTCATATGAGGAGCTTCCAGTGGAGATAGTTGATCGACAAGTCAGGCAATTGCAAAATAAAGAAATCCCAATGGTCAAAGTGCTCTGGAGAAATCAAACGATGGATGAGTACACTTGGGAGAGCGAGTAGGAGATGGAGGACAAATATTCATTTTTGTTCCATCAATGAGGTATGTGTTTAATTTAAATTCGAGGATAAATTTATTTGAAGGAGAAGAATGTAATACCCTAGGCAACCCTATCTTAAATGCATGATATAGTTTTCAGTTTATAGTTTGAAAGTATTAAAACGATGAGAAATAATTTTAGAGACACAGTTAGAAAGCAAATGAAATACTTTTCTGGAAATCATCGATGTCGAAAACATTGCCTAGAAAATAGCAGTCCGGGCAATAATTGATTTTCTTATTTTGACCAGGGGTAAAGGATCATACTAATGCATGTGTAATTATGGTAAAAAGCAAAAGGTGAAAAATGTTTAGAAACACTGAAAAAGTAAATGATGGCAAAATCGTAAATAAATGAAACTTTGAGGGGTATAGTGAAAAGTGGTCTGTCTGAGTTTCAGAATGGCTCTGAAACTATTTTTATAAATAAGTATAAATAAAAATAAGCCTTTTGAATCCCTACTTTGAAATCCAATTCTCAACAGAATTGTCAGAATAAATTATAGAAAAAGTTGAGGTCAAAGTATAAATACTTAATAATTTAAGGACCAAAATGTAATTTGTCATTTTAACTTAATATATAAGAAATGCCTTAGTCAAATTTTTCCATCTTATTCTTCCTTCTTCCATAGTGGCCGAACCACTTCCTCTCAATTCTCCACCATTTTTCAACCAAATTTCTTAAAGAAAAACTATAGAAAACTTGAATTCAAGCATAGTTCTTACATTTCCAACTCATTTCTTCCTTGAAATCACAAAGAAAACCAAGGAATTCTTAAAGCTTCATTTCGGATGGAAGCTCCTAAAGAGGTAACTAATTAGTTTGCTTGGTTTTATGGTTAGTTTAGATGATTTAGATGATGAATTAGATGGGTATGGTGTTTGATTGCATCAATTAATGCATTTGAACCATTTTCCCTCATTTCCAAATCCTAAAGGAAGTTGTGTGATTTGGCTATTTGATTTAGTGTTGGTTTATATTGTTTAAGCTTAGAATATATTAATTGGAGGCTAATGGATGATTAATTTATGGTTTATTTGCTATAGAAAATCAAGAACACCAAAGTTGCTATTTTTGCCTCCTTTGAAGCTATTGGTGGGAAATCAATTTTTCAAAGCAATTTGGAGTGTTAGCTGAGTTTAATATATATCATTTATCATGTTCCAAGCATTGAAATTTGAATTGGAAACCTATATTGAAAACCTTATTTTGGCCGAACCACCTTGGTACTATTCATCCTATGTATTTTACTTTGTTTTCCTTTGAATTCCTTAGCCATTTTGATCCTTTGAATGTTGTTTAATGTGGTATAATTATTACCTATTGTGTTGCCCACAATGTGAACTTGTTGTTGGATAATTGAGCAATGTCAAGTTTGCACCAAAATCTAACCTAATGGCTTGTCCAACTTTGCCCACCATGTGTTTGATGAAATGCCTAGTTATATTATCATAGGCCTATCACATTTTCCTCCGTAGGCCTAACAATTTGAATGCCATTGTTGTTAGCAACATTGGCATGCCAATTGTGCCTACCATTTGCCTATGTATAACCAACTTATGTTCCTGTGAACACTTATTTTTACACCCCTCGGACTCGCGTCGACCCGAACAACATTCCCCGGAACCGAACCCACACCCAGACGGACCCGAAACGGCCTCGGAGCACCGACGGTCCACTGTTGCCGCCCTCCAGGCTTGGCTGTGCCGCCAAAGGGGGGTGGCGGGCGGCAGCCGCCAGCCCCAGTAATGCCATGGGGCGGCGCCGCCCTCCCTCAGGGCCTGTGTCGCCCTATGCTTGTGGTGGTGCCGCCCCCCCTCTCCGGCGGCAGCGACGAGCTTCCTCTGACTTTTTGCAATTCCCACATCGAAAGTGGACTGGAATTGACCCCTGGAGCTCCTATTATAAGTAGAGGGCCTCCCCCCACCTTCTAAACAACAACAACGGAGGAAAAACAGCCCGAAATAAGTAAAAGGCAAGGAAAAAAGCCAAGAAATCGTTTTCATCACTAGATTTCGTCTTTTTTCCTCTCTAAGTGATATTTTCTTCTTCTTTAGCTCTCTTTCGATCTAAAAGAGTTGCTAATAGGGGCGTATTGAGCCTCTCAATTGAATTTTTTTTCCTCGAAGCAAGGTCCCGACTTATCGCCTCAAGGCGCCATCCGATCCAAGGTGGAACTCCGCTCCAGAAGAGCACTCCGCCCGCCAACATCCCTCGAAGCTAGGGCCAAGGTATGTTTTCTAACTCATCTTCTTTATTTTGGTAGAGCATTAAAATAAAGAATCAAAACATGATAAATTGGGCATAAAATCAACCCTCATTCTCGAGAAGGAAGAACTGTGTGGATTTTGATTCCCATTCGACGGGATACGCAGGCAAGCTGTATGAAAGCTTCAAATCCAAAAAAAATGATAAAACCATCTCTTTTCTCTTAAATTATTTGTTTAAACTTTATTTGTTGTATATTATTTGGGGAATGTGTGATCATCCTAGAACCCATAAGGGCTAGAGTTGATATCCCCTACTTTTAAGGTATTTAAGATGTAATAATTCACTTTTATTGTTTTCTTTTAATTGCTTTACTTACTTATATTGTTCATCCATTAAATTATTTGTTCATGCATCCTATATGTCATTTCTTTAATTGTTCATGAAAATCATTTTAAATCAAGGTTAAAATTGAAAGCCAAGTTCAATCGAAAACCTAGTCCCCGAATCCTCTTTGGTTTCAAGGACTAGTGCACTTT
>CANXYC011431932.1:0-10458 GCA_948193065.1 Aleurites moluccanus
AAGATGTAGCTTCTGCTGAGTTTTTTGGTATATTGATTATCTGTCAACATAATGAAATACATTGGTATTCTCCTTATTATTAAATTGTATAGCATTTGTTATAACCAATTATTGATAACCAATTCATTGATATACCTTTAATTTTCATTTGACGATATTCTCTACAATGGCTATGATTCCTCCTATTAATATTTGATATTCATTAATATATATATGTATATTGAACCATTATCTTTCTTGTATATAGCATTGAATACCTAGCCACTAGTGTGATAATATGTTGTTACTCACTGAGATATTCGTATCTGACTCTCGTGGATTTATATTTTTTTTAGGAGCAACGTAGATAGAGGCGATTCCACTTCTTCCCTCTTCCTCTGGAGTGAAATTTTCTATATCTATGTAAAGATTCTTTATTTTGTAATTATGAATTCTTCTTTAGTAGTTCCATGGTTTTGTAATGAAAAATTTAGTAAGATAATATAAAAGAATGAAGTTGTATAAATGAGATGTAAAATATTGAATTTGGAAAAATGGTATTAAATGTGATATGTATGCTGTAGTATGAGATGAATAAGGGAATAGAAGTGTTGATTGTGCAGGTTGTGTTATTGTGAATATGAAGAGAGGGATTTGAATCCTGGGATAGATTGTAGAAATAAGGAAGTTATGGTGAATTTTCTGTAGAAATACAGAATAGGGTTTTACGGGTTTAGGTGGCCTTATGCCTTCCCCATACCCTAGAACCGTTACATTTCCTAAAATTGGGATGTGACATAACTGGCCCCCTGCAGCTGATCAAACAAATCATCAATTCTCGGTAGTGGATATTTATTCTTCACAGTCATCTTATTCAAGTGTCTATAATCAATGCACATTCAGATCATTCCATCCTTCCTTTTAAAAAATAAAACAGGCACTCCCCGCGACAAACTACTAGGCCGAATGAATCCCTTATCTAGTAACTTCTGCAGCTGCACCTTCAATTCTTTCAATTCAATAGGGGTCATTCTATATGAAGGGATGGAGATAGGATCAGTTCTCGGATACACATCTATCTCAAATTCAATTTTCCGCTCCGGTGGTAACCTAGGCAAATCTTTAAGAAAAACATCCGAAAATTCATTGGCAATAGGAATTTGATCTAATCCGTCAACATTCATTCGGGTATCAACTATATTTGCCAAATATCCCTGACATCCTTTTCTTAATAGCTTTTTTACACCAGCAGCAAAAATAATAAAAGCTGGAGACCTCGTCTATTTACTTTGAAAAACAAAATCTGGTTGCCCCTCAGTTTTGAATTCTACCCTTTTTCCATGAGAATCAATAGTAGCCTGATGCTGTGACAATCAATCTATGCTAATAATAACATCTAATTCAAGTACAAACAATTTTATCAAGGTTATTGGAAACTCTCTACCCATAATTTCTACTTTACAATTCTCGTATTCATTTTTAACAATCACAGTAACGCCTAAGGATGTAGAAACTTCTAAGGGTATTTCCATTAAGCTACTACCCCTTCCCAATTTCATAGCAAAGGTGGAAGATATAAAAGAGTATATGGTGCCCAAGTCAAATAAAACATTCACTAACTCATTTTGCATAGCAACTGTACCTCCTATTGTGGTGTTGGAAGCCTGACCTTTTTATCTCATCAAGGCAAATACTTTGTCTTACCGTCGGCCTGTCGTAGGCTAAGATGACCCTGGAGTAGTGTTATGGCCTCTGCTTCTACCTCTATGATTATTGTCAGGATGACTCTGTTGCATGGTAGGCTATGATGCTAATGGTGCTCTCTGTTGACCCCTCTCCTGTGGACAATCTTAAATAAAATGATCCTTCTGACCACATCTCAGAAAAGATCCACTCATCCATCTATAAACCCATGAATGTCTCTTACTATAGTTTTGACAAAGAGGAGTAGTCTGTGTAGGCCAATCTAGACCAGCACTGTTGTAATGTAACCTTAGGGCTGAAGATGCCACAATAAATTTACTATGCTCTCTATTGTAACCCCCTGTAGGCTGTCCTTTACCCATACTGGTTGTTAGCTGACTCTGAGTAGGCTGAAACTCTCTATTAGTAGGTCTATACTATGAACTCTGCCCTCCAGTCCCTTTTTGTGTAAACTGATCCTGAGTATTATGTCTTTTTCTCTGATCTCTTTCTATTCTTTCTTCTTTATACTTGGTCTGAATATGAATTGCCTTATCAATCAGTTTCGTGAAAGAAGAAAACTCTAAAGCCACTAAAGCACCATGAAGTGAGGCATGTAACCCACGCTAAAACCTATCAATCAGATCAGCCTCAATAGGAGCAAACTTTTTAGCATATTTACTCAATCTCATAAGCTCCTCAACATACTCAATCACACTTAAGTTTTGCTGTCTCAGTTGCTCAAACTGAACCAACATCCTGCTTCGCACCCTATCAATCGAAAACTCATCCACTAACCCACGTCTAAACTTGTCCCAGGTCGGCGGTATATCATTGTATAACTGCTCCTCTATATGCCTAGAAAACCATCTCCAAGCATGATCCTGCAGTAAGAGACCTACTAACTCTATTGCTCTGGTATTTGAGTAAGGGAGTCTTCTCACCACTTTTTCCACTTTCTCTAAATATTTACTAGGGTCTTCACCCAGCTATCCTCTGAACTCTAGCAATCCCAATTTCAAAAAAAATTGAACATTGAAACACCTCCCTTCTTAATAATCTATCATCCCTCATGAGGACCAATAGGCTCAACTGGTGCAATCACTAGAGGAATAGGTGGGCGTACTGCCACTGGTGGTGGAATAGGTGCTGGGGGTGCTTCTTGTCTCTTTTTTCTTAACATTTCATATTCTCTTCTAATCTCTGCATTTTCTCTTCTCAATTTTTGTATTTCCCTTAATAACTTTTTTGTATTGGTCGGTCCCACATTCTCAACAACTTCCTCTTCTTCAACCCTTTTTCTAACTCTGGGAGGCTCAACTGACTTTGCCCTCTCTATTGGTACATCAACAACTACCTCATCATCCGCTCACCTAAAAGACGACCTCGCCTAACAGGTACCTGAACTATTCTTCTACCTCTTGGTCTTCGTCTACGAGGCGACATCCTCTACAACAGATAAAATTGATATTAATTTACGAAACGTAGATAAACACATAATTAACAAAGGACAACAATTGACGATATAGAAATCCTAATGCTCCATGGTAACCCTATTTACATAAATCATTTATTCTTATTTAGGTATAATTATTTATTATGTTTTTTGTTACTCTGATACCACCTTTGTCACATCCCCATTTCTGGAATGTGAAGGACTTAGGGCATAGGGAAGCATAAGGCTACCTACAACCCGTAAAACCCATATTATCATAATTTATAGAAAATTCACCAGAGTTTCCTTTGTATTTTTCACCCTATTCTCGATCCAAAACCGGGTCTTTCAAAATTACCCAGCCTGCAAGAAAATTACACTCCCAATAATTCCTTCTTATACCCTCAACTCCACCATTTCAATATCATCCAACACTTCAATAAAAATATCAAAGTAATAAATATCAATTATTTTATATTTTGGATAATATCAGTTATGCATATTTTACAGTCCTTATTTAATAGCAATATTATCAGTATTTTTAATATACAAAAACATTACTAATACCATCTAAAAATCTCATGGAGTAATAAAAACAAAAAAGACCATTGATAAGCTCTTTACATAGATAAATGAGGTTCCCAGCTGAAGAAGAAAAGCCAAAACTGCAATTATCTATCTCGCCCCTGAAAAACAGTAAAAACCACAAGGTGATATATAATTTTCAGTGAGATACATATATATTACCTTACTTGTGAGGCTAGGTAGGCTCATAAAGAAGGTCAATTTTATAATAGATAATTAATAAAATCAGAAGCAAATAAAATATAATTCATCATAGCCATTGCAGTGAACAATGGATAGGTATGTCAAAAATATTATGGTTATAAGCAAGAGCAACAAATGAAATAAATTATCCAAAGAAAACAGGTCAAAAGATACATTGCAATAAATATAGCAAATAATCAGCTAAGGTTCAATATACAAGAAAGTATAGCAAATGATCAGATTAGGCTCAGTATGCAAAGGTTTAATTCAGAGCAACGACAAATAAGCAAAATTCAATAATAAATGGGCAGAGGTTACAAACTGGTGGCATGCCAATCAGTACAATCATATGGTTGATCAGACTGCATGGCTAGGACCTTACCCCTTCCTAGCTAGGGTCAATGTAAAAAATTGTACATAACGCCTGATGTATATATAAGTCTACTCCACCGGGTGAGTAATTCTGTCATTGATAATCAGAAGGGGTTCAAATAACAGTATCAATAAATTCAAATATCAATAAGTAACATGTAATAAAAATGGTTAATGAATTAAATTGTCAATCAAGGTAACAGAATAAGTTAAGGATTGTGAAGGAAAGCTCAGTTACAAGTTGGGGTTTATATTCCAATGGCTACAAGATTCTCAATTATGCAATTCAAGGTGATTTTAAGATAATAATCAAGGGTCAAGAACAATTATGTTAAAATCAATTATAAGGAACAAATTATACATAATTAAATATACAAGGTATTTCAATGAGTTAGCAATTTCAACAATGCTCAAAGATCTTAAAAATGAAATTAATGGACATTTAGAAACAATAGAAAGAAATAAATTTGGTCAATCAAAGATTCAAAGCTTGGAATTTCAATTAAATCATTTAAGAAAAATTCAAGCAAATTAATATTATGTACTCACCTTTAAATTAAAATTTCAAAAAGTCTTCCTTTTTTCCCTTAGCTTAAAGAAAAATGATTATCTAAGATTTCATCCTCTTTGTTCTTTCCCTTGTTAATTAAAAAATTAATTAACATGGGTTTAATACTTAATCAACTTGCAAGTATCAAATTAAACTTTTAATTTTATCATATAATGTACCCTGGCAGGCCCACTTGATTTATTTATTTCTATAGCTACAGATATCCAATTATCTCAATTATATTTCCTAATTAAATTAGACATCTAAGGTTATAACATATCCAAAGATCATATTTTTTTAAGCACTACTCAATTTATAATGGAATTTCTAAGCTTATCATGCATCTTGCATTTTGTTCTGTAAATTTCATCTGGGTAGTCACTTCTTTTTTATTTTCAACTCAGTGTATAGGTATTCAAATATTGTTCTTTTTTCACAAAAATTTAGCTAACATACAATAGAAAAAATTTCATGTTTTGAGTTTTTCCTAAATCTGATCTTAAATTCTTCAAAATTACAGAACTCAATAGAGTTTCTTAGTAAAAATCCTAACTCGAGCCAGTCTTATTCAGTGATCTACATCTCTAAATACGTTCTGAATTTACAAAACTTCCTTCTAGATATACATATCTACAACTTTCATCTTTTCTATTTTATTAAATTCTACCCCTAAGCCTATGAAAATTAAGACACAATATTTTATTCTATACTCTTCATGTGTAGTTCATTTACCCTAACCTAACATTTTATATTTTACAATTTCTTCATTAAATTAATCTATTCATTTCCATTAATTAACATACTAATTTCAAATCATATAACTCTAATTCATGCTCTATTTAATTAATTAAAATTAAACAAATAATTATTTGAGTAAATTTTGAATTTTTTTTACCTTAGAGGAAACTTGAAAAACTTTTTCATCTCTACTTGTTTTCGTTCACTCTTACTATTTCAATCACTAATGTAAGTTTATCAAATGATGAGAATGGATTTTTCTAACCTTAATCTAAAGAAATTTGTAGAGAGAGATGAAGGGGAAAGGAAGAAAGGTAGAGGGAGCTTATCATAAATTTTTTTTCTTTTTTTTTTCTTTTTATAGAATTTTAATTAATTTTATGGCCAATAATAATTTTAATAATTATTTTTTAGCATAAATATTTCTTGATTTATGATGTCACTTTCTTTATGTAATAATTCTCTTCATTTTTCCATTTAATAATTTTTATGGTGAATAAATTGCCAAGTTGCATAATTTGAATTTATAAAATAAAAAATAATATTTTTGATCTAAAACTCTCCAAATGGCCAGCTCTCTTTGAGTCAAAATATTAACTTTGGATGCTAATCTTTGATTAATTAGGCTTAATTAAGCTTGGACTTGCTAATTATTACAAACTTACCATTTTTCCTAAGTTTGTCTTTTTCACCTATCTTCCATTTGATATTTAAGTATTTTCTTAAATTTATTTTTAATTGGAAATATTTTTAATTTAGTAATGTAGGAATTTTTTTTTGAAATCGGAGTTCTATAGAATTTATTAAAAATAAAAGACTACAAGATGCACAAACTTGATACCTCACCTAAGCTTACTTCCTTGTTTTCACTAATTCATTAGTTAATTTGAGCTATTTTAATTCCAAATTAATTTTTCTATGTTACCTCATCATATAATTATAATTATTTTCTTTCTATTTCATTATAAGAATTTTCAAAAAAATTTAGTAATTTCGCTACTAAATAGCTATCCATTCTAAAATTTCCTAAGTTCTCTTAAGCAAAATAGTGGATATTACACGTTTACCTTTAATGGATTGCACATTTATACTTCCTATGTTGTTTAGAGAACTAATTTCTCCTTCCTTTTCTTTAAAATTAGTGTGCTTTATTTACTTCTGGAATGTCGATTACTTTATAGTATCATGTGGTTTATTAGGAATAGTCATGTGAGATTGTATGATTAATTTTACCATATACAATTATGTCTAAGGAGGTTAAAATTTAAATGAGACCACTTGTAACTCCTCCAATATTTCTTAAAAATTATATTTGGCCTAGTTTTTAGTATAGTTAATCGCCTGCCATAGTAGAATTTATTGCCTTATGACATGTGATTGTTAACAGTATATTTTAGTTATCTTTCATTAGAACCTTTAGCTCAGAACAGAGGCTGGCTGTAATACCCTAATTTTTTTTATAATTACACATAAGACCCTAGAACTAGTATAATTGACTTTTTAATATCCAATTAGATAGTTTAAGGTAAAATAACAATTTAGTATCTAAAATTTAAACTTTATACCTAAAATACATAATTAAACACAAAATTTTACCAAATAACCTAAGGAACCTAAAATTTTCATGAAATGGGAAATATGAAAGATAATAGTATTGAAAGTGAGATTTTGGGACAAAAATATAAATATTAAAAGTTTTGGGTCAATTAATAAATAATGAAAATTGAGGGATCAAAGTGTAATTATCAAAACTTCATAAATATCTCATAAATTCTACAAAATTTCACAAAATTCCAAAATTTCCTCTTCTTCCCTCTACATGGCCGAACTCTCCTTCATCATTCTCACCTCCATTTTTTTTTTCCTCCATCCAAAATTCCTTCATTAAATCTCATCCAAATTTAATCCTAATTAATCCCATATCTTAATTAAAGTCTAAATAAGTAATAATCATCTAAAATTTCCACCAAAAACATAAGAAAGTTTAAAAACTTCAAAGAAGAGTAAAGTTGAAAAATTGAAGAATTTAAGGTAATTACTTTAAACTTATTTATGTTTCATTAAAAATGATTAGAATGATGAATATCCATGTTTAGTTAAACAAATAAAAGCATGTAATAGGTTGTAGGAAGAAACTTAAGGAAAATTGGATTATGTCAAATATCAAATTTCTATATAGTTAAGTATAGTTTAATCTAAGTTTAGATTATGGTTCCCTACATTCAAATTAGTCTAAAATATATTAAATATGTATTGTAGAATCAAGAAATCAAAGTAAGATTGGTGGTGGTGAAGATGAAGAACAAGTTGACCTAAATTAAATTTTAAAGCTTATAGGATGATTTTGCTTTAAAAAACTATCAAGGCGAGTTATAAATATATTATTATGTCATTTGAAGCTTTGTATGAAATTAAAAAGTCCTTCCCTTATTTCCCCCTTGCTTGGCCAAATGGCCACTTCCATTCCCTCTTTCAGTTTTTTGTTGATTAATTGCCTATACTTTGCTCATTTCATTTGATATTTGGATAAACTTGATACTTGAATACCTTATTTGAGTTGTATATTTGTTGATTGAACAAATGGACTAAAGGAACAATGCCCTAAAATCCCACTTTATACTTGTTCAACCTATGCCTACAAGGTATTTGATTAAATGCCTCAAAGAAACTGTATTGCAATCCACCAAATGTTTCATTTAAATATTGACACCATTTGAATCCTTGTTTTGAATGATGATAAAACCTAGCCTAATAATTGGGTAATGATTCCATTTTATGTGGCATTCCCTTATTGATTTTTATAGTTCAATTGATATATATACCTTATAATTAACCAATAGTTTATTGAAGAATTGATTGGTTGACATGATTCTTCATGCTGTATTGAATTTGCATTTGAATTTAATTATATCCATAACAAATATTGTATTGAATAACCGATGACATGACAAAACTACCTTCCGATGGGGTAGTGGGTAAGAACTATCGGTAATGTACACATTTACTATTTTATTAACACCAGCTAGGAAGGGTTAAGTCATAGCCATAAGGTCTAATCAATCTTATGTCATTTCACGAGTTTAAGCTACTAAGAATATAACTAATGAGATTTATACGAGCATGAAGCCTTTATACGAGCATGAAGCCATATATCTATTATGTTATATTTTCCATTCATTATGCGTATCCTTTGATATATGTGACCTTATTTCCATTGATTATTCATTCATTACCCATTATCCTTTATGTGAGCATTTGGTAGATTATCTACTCTTTACCTAGCCCTTAATATATAGTAATATATTTATAGCTCACTGAGTAGTAATACTCACCTCTTTAGTGGATCAACTTTTTTAAAATTTAGAGTAGACTGTTACGGTTCCCATGGCATCTTTCTTTGTCAGTGGAACTAATATCTTTTTGCTATGTAAATTTCTAAAACATGTTATTCTTGTTATTCCATAGAAGCTCCATGATTTAATAGAGCTAGTTGTTAGATAAATACTTAAAATGAAATTATATGATATAAATTAATTACCTAATATATTATGAATTATATGAGAAAAATATTTGATGACGTTGATGATGTTGAGATGGAATGTATTTATATGTGTTGATTATGTATTAGAGTTGAGATAGGTGATGTAAGCATTTGATGACAAGGGTTCTACGGGTGTTGGTTGTAAAGCAAATTGTCACACCCCAACTCCAATGGTGCAACGGTCCTAGGGCAAGGGTAGGCTTAAGGCCACCATAAACCCGTAGAACTCCCATATCCTGGATCTCATACACATTTCATATTTATATCATACATAATTATCATCAAAACATTCATTTCAAAGATTTAGGTAATCACCATTCATACATATATATATATTTATCATTAAAGAATTTCCTCTTATTCCTTACCGATCAAAAGATACTTCCCACATCATTAAGGAACAAGGGTAAAACAATCATAACAATTTAGACATCAAAATATTATCATCCTCGACGTCTAAATATGAAGCTCTAAAGTATACTCCCAATACATACAGTACCATAATACAATTCATTAAATATATATATATCAAAATGATTACAATGGAGACTTCTTTGAGGAATGAATCAAGAAGCTCGATCTTCTATATTAGCTCCCTCACGAGCTACACTAGCACCTGAAATCCACAGAAGAGGAGTGAGCCTTCAACTCAGTAAGATATGAATATGCAATATAAAAGAACTACATCAATCCAAAGGAAAGGTCAATCCAAAGAACATGGTTAAGAAAAATATCAAATGGTTAGGCTTACAAGAACAGAAGTGCTCACAATCGAATAACACTATCAAATTACTAGGTAGAACTACAGAGTGCATCAGTAGCCTTGCTACTTATCACAATAGAGCCCATCGGTAGTCCTTGCTACCTTATCGCAAACGCATGCTTGGCTAGGCATACGTCTAGAGTTCATGGTCCTCTCTAGGTGGAACACTGATAAAAACCCTATCAGCTAGGTTCCCAAAGTGCACAATGGACCAATGAATTTACTCTCATTGGGAAGAGCGTTCTATCCATAGGGTCATACGGTTACAATCTCACAAGAACATATTGGTCACAAGACCATCAACATATAGCATAAATTCAGTCAAGAAACAAATCGGTTTTATATGAACTTGGTCCAAGGAAAAGTGACCAAGTCATTTACAAGATAATATAGTCATCACATGAAACAATTATCATTAATTTGAGAATATCATGGGAACCTTATTTAATGGGTCAATAATACAATGGCATATTGATGAAATTTGTAAAGCTTGGACAAATCATTTCAAAGAAACAATATGCATATGCAATGTTCATACTTACCTTTACCCAAATTTATCCTTGAATTTCCTTCAATAGTTTGCTCAAACAATAATCTCCTCAAATCCCTTGGTTCTCTTCTCCTATGAA
>CANXYC011432217.1:0-11886 GCA_948193065.1 Aleurites moluccanus
CGCCCGCGACTAAGCAGCATCCTACAATACTTCAGAGAAATTCTTGGAGATTCTTGCACATAATCAAACAAACTTATTAGTCCAATAATTTGTTGTTTGTAACCATCAAAATGAGTATGAAGAAGACCTTAAGGTCTAACAGCTGTTATGGGTGTAGAGTTGGATTTGGGACCCCTGGATCGAAATCAGGCTCTGATAGCCCAGTTTCGGGTTAAGCCACTTTTGATTGATAACATTAAAGTGGAACAGGATAGAGATCCATATCTATTGAAGCTGAAGGGTGATGTTCTGAATGGTAAGGCAGCCGAGTTCATAGTAGAGAATGATGTATTGAAATATGGGAAGCGGATATGTGTGCCCAACCTTGATGGGATACGAGATCATATTATGAGAGATGCTCATTATTCATTATACAGTGTACATCCTGAGATTACCAAGATGTACCATGATTTGAGAGATGTATATTGGTGGTATGGTATGAAGAGGGATATAGCTCTATTTGTCTCTACATGTTTAGCCTATCAGCAAGTTAAGTTTGAGCATCAGAAGCCGTTTGGCTTGCTTTAGGAGATAAAGTTGCCTGAGTGGAAATGGGAGTAGATTACTATGGATTTTGTGGTCGGTTTACCGAGGACTACACAGGGTTATGTCTCTATATGGGTTATTGTAGATTAATTGACGAAGTCTGCTAATTTCTTGGAAGACTACTTACTCTGCAGCTCAGTATGCACAGTTGTATGTGGACAAGATAGTTCGGCTTCATGGAGTGCCACTGATGATTATATCAGATAGGGGTACGTAGTTTACCTCTCGATTTTGACAGAAGTTCCAGGAAGCCATGGGTACCCAGTTGAGATTTAGTACAACTTTTCATTCACA
The DNA here is from genome assembly GCA_948193065.1 of Aleurites moluccanus. Classification (NCBI taxonomy): domain Eukaryota; kingdom Viridiplantae; phylum Streptophyta; class Magnoliopsida; order Malpighiales; family Euphorbiaceae; genus Aleurites; species Aleurites moluccanus. The sequence goes on from CANXYC011432217.1 coordinate 880, forward strand.
GACCGATGGCAATCAGAGAGGATGATCCAGACTTTGGAGGATATGCTGAGATTATATGTTCTAGATTTCAAGGGTAACTGGGATTAGTATCTACCACTGATTGAGTTTTCCTACAACAACAATTACCATTCTTCTATTGGAATGTCTCCATATGAAGCACTATATGGTAGGAAATATAGATCTCCAGTATGTTGGGTAGAACCAGGAGAGAAACAAATAGAGGGACCAAAATTGATAAAGGAGACGATGGAAAAGGTTCCTATCATTAGATATCGGATGAAGACCGCTTTCAGCAGACAGAAGAGTTATGCTAATTTGAAGCAGAAAGATGTGTATTTTGCAGTTGGTCACCATGTCCTTCTTAAGATCTCACCGATGAGGGGTGTTATGAGATTTAGGAAGAAAGGGAAGTTGTCACCAAGATTTATAGGCCCATTTGAGATACTTGACAAGATTGATAATGTGGCTTACAGATTGGCTCTTCCTTCAAATTTAAGCCATATTCATCCAGTGTTCCATATTTCTATGCTGAGGAATGTCTGATCCATCGCATGTATTGGAGGTACAAGATATTGAGGTTACTGAAGACTTGTCATTTGAGGAGCAACCAGTGGAAATTATGGATAGACAAGTCAGGCAACTGAGGAACAAAGAAATCCCAATGGTTAAAGTGCTATGGAGGAATCAGTTGATGGAAGAGTGCACGTGGGAAAGTGAGCAGGACATGAGGTATAGATATTCCTTCCTGTTCGGTCAGTGATGTATATAAATATTTGTATATGTATATGTGTATTTAAATTCGAGGATGAATTTTTTTTAAGGAGGGTAGAATGTAATACCCTATATATGTATAACATATTTTTGTGAAATAAGTTCCAGTATGTGGTTTGAAATTATCAAAATGACTAAAGATAATTTTGAAAACTCAGTTAGAGTAAAAACGAGAAACTTTTTCGAAAAATATCAGTGTCTATATCGCTGCCACAAAAATAGTGGTACGATCGATGGATGAATTTTTTATTTTGGCAAGAGGGTAAATGATTTTGTATATGCATGAGTAAATATAGTAAAAAGAAAGATGAGAAAAATGTTTAAGAACACTGATAAAGTAAGCGATGACAAAACTGTAAATAAAGGAAACTTTAGGAGAATAGTGAAATTTCGACAATCTAAGTTCCGGAATGACTCTGAAACTATTTTTATTAATTAGTATTAATAAAAATAAGATATTTGAATATTCACTTTGAATTTCAATTTCCGACGAAATTGTCAGAACAAATAACTGAGCGAAAATGTATCAAAAGCAAATTAAGGAAGTTAGAGGACCAAAAGTGAAATTGGCCATTTTTGTCTTACTATATAAGCAAGACTTAGAATTTTTTTTGCCCATTTTTCTCTTTTTCTTCTGTGACTTCCATTCCAAATTTCCAATTGATTTTGTGAAGAGAAATTGTTGGAAACTTGAAACAAACACCATACAAACCATTATCCACCAAATTAAACCATAGAAAATAAAGAAAAATTCAAGAACACCAACATTGGAATTTCGGCCATTTTGAAGATTTTAGGTAAATTGCTCATTTGTTTATTTTAATGGTATAATTGGGTTAATTAGATGTTGGTAGGATTGGGTAAATTGTTTAATTGTATTAATTGATGCATTAAGCAATTTTTCCCAATTTTCAAACCTTAAAGTGAAGTTGTGTAATTAGATTTTGTGTATATGAGTTAGGATGTGTAAATTGGGTATAGAATAAGTCAATTGGATATTTATTGGTGATTAATTGATGTTTACATTGTTGTAGAAAATTCGGTTGGAGAAAGTTGTCGATTTTGCCTATTGTGAGGAATTGAGGAATTGGGTGGCAAGGCAATTTTGTTAGGTGATTTGGAGTGCTAGATGAGTCTTTTATGCATCATTTATTATGCCTAAATTATTAAAATGCCGTTTGAAATGCAATTGCGAAAATGGCCTAGTGGCCGAACCCTAATAATGGCATTTTGCTTGATTTTGTTCTTGGTTTTGGACTTGCTTTCCATGCCAAATTGATATGCTTGATGAAGATTATTGAGTTATGATTATTGCCTATAAATTGATTTCCATGTATATGTTTATTGATATTTGGGACAACATCAATGTTGCACCAAAACCATGCCGAAAAATTCGTAGGCCAACCATTTGAATGCCACCGTCGCCAGCAACAATGGCATGTCAATTGCGTCAACTTTTTGGCCGCAAATGACCAATTTATGTTTGTTCCCATTATTGGTTGTTAGACCTTTGGTCATCCTTTAATCTATTATTATTGATGTCTTATTGACTTTATGCTCATTAAATTGATTACTAATGAATTATTGATACTTATCGATGCCATTAATTTGAAATGGTATCTATTGATGTCTTTATTACTTTTATTGACTCCGAGGTGATTTGACAGAGCTTCCGTTCCAACAGGGTAGTGAGTTCAAGCTGTCAGCTTTGTGCACATTGTATTGATTGATACCCTGTACTAGGAAGGGATGTCCTAGTCATAAGACCCGTGCAGTCTTATGTTTATTATATATATACTTTATTTGTGCTTGGCACATCTTTATGCGTTTCATAGCTCTATATCTGTCATTTCCATCTTATTCATGTGATATTGATTTCCATTGATATGATTGTTTATTTACAGTCATATTATGTACTTACTTCTGTATTACAGAGATTCTGAGCAGAATGATATTATTATTTCATCTGTCTGTTGTTTATTGATATTCCATTTCCTGTCATTGGTTGATGCATATTAGATTTACTAAGTATCATATATACTTACCGTCTCACTGTTTACCCTCTCAGGTGTAGAGTAGGAGGAAGATATCCCAGCTCTTTTGGCTCTCTGTGGATTTTGCAATGATTTAGCAGTGTAATTATTTTAAACACTGATTATTTTTATATGTTCATATCCTAGCTGCTCCATGGGTTTTGTACGGTATAGTTAGTGTATGAACATGTATGTATGGGAATATTAGAGATTATTAATGATATGATTATGATATTTATAGAGAGTTACAGAATGAATGATAGAGTGACAGAATGAATAGTGATTATATAAGTGTTTTTTTATAGACTGTTATGTGATTGATGATGGGTAATATATGTTTTCACTGCGATATTATTATTGCATTGTAGTGATTGATGGGTTCTATGGGTGTCGATCTCTTCGGCATCTCCCGCACCCTAAGACCGTCGCAGGTCAATCCAGAATCGGGTCGTGACAAATTTGGTGTGTCGTACAAAGCAATGAGAACCTCTACTTATAGGGTACATATATGCTACAAGTTACAAATTATAATCGAAATAATAAAGCTAAACATAAGTATACAAAAGTAATGGATTAGTGGGATAATTGAAGGGATATCTATATTAAAACTCTATATTTATAATACTCCCTTTGTATGTCCATTTTTGCAAAAAAATACGCCTCATTAAAACCTTACTAGTAAGAACCCAATGGAAAAAAATACTAGTGTAAGAAAAAAAATTCAGTATTTTTGCATCCAAATAATACAATGTCTCATTAAAAATCTCATCAGGAAAACCCAAGGGATAAAATCTTTGGTTAAGAAAAAAGAGTACAATGCTAAATTCTCCTATTTGCAATATCACTGAAGATCTTTGAGGCATCGAATACCAATACTATGAATCGGTTTCTTAAATGTTGTAGCAGGTAATGCCTTAGTGAACAAATCTGCTAGAATATCATTTGAACGAATTTGTTGAATACTAATTTTATCATTCTTGTGAAGATCATGAGTAAAGAAAAATTTTAGTGAAATATATTTTATTTTGTTTCCTTTGATATATCCTTCCTTTAATTGAGCAATGCACACCGCGTTATCTTCATATATTATTGTTGGGATTTCTTTATCGGAAGATCAACCATATATTTTATGGATATGTTGGGTTATTGATCTTAGCCAAATACATTATTGGCTTGCTTCATGAACTACTATTATCTCCGCATGATTTGAAAAAATAGCAGCTATTGTTTGCTTAATAGAATGCCAAGATATAGTTATATTACCACATATGAATAAATAACCTATTTGAGATTGAGCTTTACCTTGCATCTTCATAACCAACCAATTGAGGTCTAGATTCGCTTGTGTAAAGACCAACCTAAATCAATGCTTCCTTAAAGATATCACAATATATGTTTAATATCATTCCAATGTCTTCAGGTTGGCGCAGAACTATATCTTGCTAACAGATTGACAGAAAAAGCAATATCAAGCCTTGTATTATTAGCAAGATACATTAGTGCGCCTATTACACTAACATATGATACTTCAGGATCAAGAATTTCTACATCATATTCTCGAGGCCAAAAAGAGTCTTTATTCACATCAAGTAATTGAGTAACTATTAGACTACTCAATGAATGTACTTTATCCATATAAAATTATTGAATGATCTTTTGTGTATAAGTTGACTGATGAATAAAAATTCTTTTTGCTAAATGTTCAATTTGTAAACCAAGACAAAATTTTATTTTTCCTAGATATTTCATCACAAATTGATTTTTCAAATAATCTACTGCTTTTGGAAGTTATTCAGGAGTTCCAATAATATTCAAATCATCAACATATACAACAATTATGGCAAACTCAGATCTAAACTTTTTTTCTAAAAATACATGGACAAATAGGATCATTTTTATAATATATTTTTAATAAGTATTCACTAAAACGATTATACCACAAGTGCTCAGATTATTTTAATCCATACAAAGATCTTTGTAATTTAATTGAATAAATTTATTAGGATCTTGACATTTTAAATCTTTCAGAGATTTTCATAAAAATATCATGATCAAGTGAGCTATATATATAAGCTGTGACTACATCCATTAGGTGCATATCAAGTTTTTCATGCATTACTAGACTAATAAGATATCGAAATGTTATTGCATCTACCACAAGAGAGTATGTCTCTTCATAATTGATTTAAAGTCTTTGCGAAAATCCTTATGCATCTAGTATGGTTTTGTATCTTACAACTTCATTTTTCTAATTTTTTCACACAAATACCCATTGGTATCCTATTGGTTTCACACCTTCAGGTGTTTGGACTACTGGTCCAAAAACCTTATGCTTTTCAAGAGAATCCAATGCTGCTTGTATTGCATCTTTTCATTTTAGCCAATCAACTCTATTTCGACATTCTTGAATGGATCATGGTTCAAGATCATCATTTTCATTCATAATATTTAATGCTACACTATATGCAAAATAGTACTCCACAACCATTTCATTTTGATTCCATCTATTTTCAGAACAGACATAATTTACTAATATCTCTTCATTTTTATTAATTTCAGATACTTGTACTTCTTCAAGAAGTGTATCCATGTTAATATCTATATTTTTAATAAAATTATCTTTATTATTTATTCCTTTTCTCTTTTGAAGATTTTTATCCTTAGAACTAATAGGCTTTCAATGTTTCAAGCATATTTGAGATTCATTAATATTAATAAGTTGTCCTTCTGGGATGTTAATGCGGATTGGAACATTGACAGCTAATATATGAGATTTTGTTACTCATTTTGGATAAGCAAGTGCATCCGACAATTGATTTTCTAATTTTTACAGATAAATTATCTTTTGAACTTCTTATTCACATTGTTTTGTTCTAGGGTCTAGATGAAATAATGATGAAGTATTTCATGTTATTATTTTTTTCAAATTTGTATTATTCCCCTTAATACTGGGAATGATGCTTTGTCAAAATGATAATCTGCGAATCGCGCGGTAAATATATCTCCCATTAATGTCTCAAAATATTTAATTATTAAGGGAGATTCATATCCAACATATATTCCTAATCTCCTTTGACGATCCATCTTAATACATTGTGGTGGAGCAATTGGGCCATACATTGCACATCTAAAAACTTTTATATGAGAAATATTTGGCTCAAGACCAAAAGTCAATTGTAACGGGGAGAACTTTTCATAGCTTGTTGGTCTAACTAGTATAAGTGATACTGCATATAAAATAACATGTCCCCATACAAAAGTAGGGATCTTGGTTCTCATGAACAATGATCTAGCTATTAATTGGAGGCGTTTAATAAGTGATTCTGCTAAACCATTTTATATATGAACATGTGCTACAGGATATTCAACTTTTATCCCAAGTGACAAACAATAATCATTTAAAATTTAGATGAAAATTTACCAGCATTATCAAGATGAATTGTCTTAATTAGATGATTTGAAAATTGTGCTCGTAATTAAATTATTTGAGCAAGTAATCTCACAAATACCAAATTGTGTAATGATAATAAACACACATATGACCTTCTAGTGAAAGCATCTATTAAAACTATAAAATATCTAAATAGTCCACATAGTGGATGAATATGTCCATATATATCACCTTGAATTCGTTCTAGAAATGCAGGTGATTCTATTCCAATTTTAGCTGGTGATAACTTAATAATTAATTTGCCTTGAGAACAAGCAGCATAAAAAATTCATTACTTTGAATAATTTTTTAATTCTTCAATGGAGGCCCATGTGAATTTTTAATAATTTTCTCATCATTATTTAATCAAAATGACCTAATCAGTCAAGCCAAATAATAAAAATATTTGGATCTGTAAACATCTGGTTTACTATAAGATTTACTTCAATTGTATCAATTTTAGTGTAATACAAACCAGAGAAAATAGCATAAAATTTTTCTAATACACTTTTTTTTTTACCCAAAATAATGCTTGTAATATGGAGATATTCTTGATTCATCTTATTCACTATCTCAATATAATATCAATTACTACAAATATCTTTAAAACTTAGCCAATTTCTATTTCTATATGACTTTAGAGAAAATAACGCATTATTTATAATAAACGTTGTTTCTCTTGGTAATAATATATTGGCTCTTTCAGAGCCATTAATTATTTTTATTTTGATAGATATTGTTGTAACAATTCCCTCACCTATTTTCAAAGAAAAAAAATATTTGACATTTTTCAAAATTGTATGGGTGGTTGCATTATCCACAATACATATATCTTATTCATTTGTCTTGGAATCAATCATATGTGGAAAAATATTCATATGTTTTTACATTGAAAATAAAATATATTATTCGAATATTAATAATTGATAGAAAAAAGATTACTATAACAAAGAAAATAAAAACATAATAATAAAGTAAAGAAACAAATCTCACACAAAATAAAATTTGTACAAAATAAAAATAAAAAGAAAAATAATTGTCATGATATCTTAATATTTTTTTAATCAATTCTCACTTTTAATAGGTTCAAAGAAATCAACCATATCCAAATATGTTATATCAATAGGATCACCATTTTAAAAAATATAATTGATGTATATATTTTTTCCTTTCTCCTTCAATGATAAAGTTCAACAATATGTTTGGACGTACAACAAGTACGTGACCAATATCCATTCATACCATACCGATAATATTTATTTTTTATTTTTTTGAATGAGACTTATTTTATCTACTTTTTCTTTATCTTATTTTTTCTCATCATTATCCCATTTATGGTGGTAAATGTATTTTTAAAATTAGAATTATTATTATAATCACCATAATTATAATTATTTTTACCACGACCACGACTATGATCGCAACCGTGACAGTGTCCATGTTCAGTATTATTACATGTCATAACATTCATTTTAAGGAATGGAGTAGAACTAGTAGGACGTGTGTGAGGTCTCGACCAAGCACCGCAGAGTTCTAGTGGACCGCTCATCTTTCCGGTTTTGATCTCACATCACCGAAATACCTGGCTGGCTTGAAATTCTGTTTAGCAATTTACTGAAAAAGTTGTTTCATTTCTATTTTGAAACATGTTTTGAGTTCAAGTCTATTTTTAAAAATGAGTTTTAGAGAGTAGCCACCTTAATTTTATTTTAATAAGAAAATATAAGGAAAAGCACAAAATTGACTCCAATTTAATTTTTACAATAGATAAAATGCACTAGACCTTCGAACGGATTTGAGTTTGGGGATTAGATTTTATATTTAAGAAATTCTAACTTGGCTTTTGATTAATTTTGACTTAAAATTATGATTTCATTAACAAAATTAATATTGCATGACAAATTTCGAATGCTAAAGTAGTAAATAAATTATTCTTTGAAAGCAATAAATAAATGTAAATCAGTTCTACATTTTAATTTAGAGTTGAGGTGTTAACTCTAGCCCTTATAGGTTCTAGGTTAACTACATGAGCCTCGATATACCCATATGATCGGTAGTATAGACTCTAGTCCTTATGGGTTATAGGTTAATCATAAATTGTAATATCTGCCATTTTTGTTGTATTTTATTTATTGTATATTTGATGAATTTAAATTAATTAAGGATGAGAATGTTTTGAGAAATGCAGAAATTCTGATTGCAGGATTTTGTGAGGCTAATTGCTTAATTTTAAAAAGATAATTTGGTAAAGTATAAAACATAAAAGTTGTGGATTTATGTCTGATCTGAAATTTTATAAAACGGCTTGGTAAAATTCTATGTGTGTGAGGAGTTAAGCCTGTTTGACCAGGACTTATCTGGTTTAGCCTTTCTGTAGGAAATCTATGTGTATTTCGAATTTCTGGGAATGGCTAAGACAGTTTGAGCCACAGGTGTAAACATGAGAATTGTTCCTTTGTGTGTTGTATTATTGGCTCTAAAATTTCAGGAATTTTAGATAAGTATACCTCAGTGGAGAGTAAAATTTATCAGTTCTGTTCAAATGGATTGTGGGTAGTAAGTCTGGGTGACATTTAGAAAGTCACCATGATCTGTGTGTTGGTCTTGGTGATTTAAATTTTGGATATGTTGAGCCCCTGCATGTTTATTTTAAGTAGCAAAAAGAATCAGGAAGTTTGAATGTTTGTAACTCATTTGCGAGCTGGTTAAGTATAAGTTGCCGAGGAAGAGTTTTAGCTGAGCAGGATCTGGATGTGGCGAGCCGGCAAAATGCGAGGTGGCATTTTGCGAGCCGACAAATGCAAGTTAAGCGAAGTGGAAAAGAGAGATTTCCAAAATAGCAATAGGCGAAGAGACATATGCGAGGCGGCATATGCGAAGAGGAAAAGGCGAGGTGGTATTATGCGAAAAGGCATTATGCGAAGAAGGAATATGCGAAATGGCAGTTTGCGAGCAGAGTTTGGCAAAGAGGGAGTTCGCAAAGAGGAAGTTCGCGAAGAGGAAGTTCTCAAAGTGGAAAGTTTGCGAAGAGGAATTTGGCGAAGGGGTTTGGCGAAGAGGCATTGTTCAAAGCGGCATATGCGAGGGAGAGTTCGCGAGGAGAGTTTGGCGAGGCATCATATGCGAGCCGGAATAACGAAGTGGCTTTTGAGAAGTGGCATTGCCGGATCAGTTTGGCGAGCTAGAAAGTACGAGCTGGGGAATGGCTAGCTGGCTTATGCGAGGTAGCATTGCCGAGACAGGTTGGCAAGGTGAGCTGGCGAGCGGGATTTTGGGCAGTGGCCTATTTAACCCCAGTAACCAATAGCGTTTTTCTCACGATTCCATTTCTTATCTAAGGCATTAATATTCAACATTAATGCATTAGACCTCTAGATCTTCCTATTTTAAGGCAGAAATCATCAGATTTAAGTAAGAAATCTTAGGAAATTCAGTTTTGAAGAAATAAGGTAGATTTTCTTCTAAAATTATTTTCTTTAGATTTATTTAAGACTGTTGGTTGGAATGATTAATGTTGGGTGTATAGAATTTATTGCAAGCAATTTGAAGTTATTAATGGTAATTAATGTGGGAGAAATTATAATTTATGGACTGTCATGAATAGTAATATGAATAGTAAATTCAAATTAAATGCAGATTTTTCTTTAAGAGATGAATTAAAATTTATGATGGGAATTAATAATAGAAACTCTAAGATGATTAAATATTCAGAAATCATGTTGAATAATATTGATTTAAGAAAAACCCTAATTTTGTATACTTGGAGAAATTTCTTAGGAGGAGAAAATCAAGAAAATTGAGAAGTGGAGTTGAGAAATCTGTTAAAGGAAATTCGAGGATAAAATTATGTTGAGATAAGTATGAACATTGCATTTGTCTTTGCTTCATTGAGATAAAATAACCAAATATTCTAGATGTTAACCCATATGATTCTTGCATGTTTGATATTCTATTACCGGACTGTTAATCGAAAATCCTGTGATATCCTAAAACTGAGATTTGTCATTTGTTCATGAAATTACCATATATATGTATATGTATATATTGTAAGTGTCTTGGTCAATTTTCTTGGATCAAGTTCACATAATTCAAACTTGCTTATTACTTGTTAAAAATTAATTTAAATTTTTATATATATATATATATATATATATATATATATATATACACACATATATTGATGGTTTTGTGGCCAGTAAGTTTATTGTGATATGAAACCATGTGATCCTATGGATAGAATGCTCTTCCCAATGAGAGTAAATTCATTGGTCTTTCGTGCACTTTGGGAACCTAGCTGGTAGGGTTACTGTATCAGTGTTCCACCTAGAGGGGACCACGAGCTATAGGCGTATGCCTGGCCAAGCATGAGTTCGCGCTAAGGTAGAAAGGACTACTGATGCGCTCTGTTATGATAGGTAGCATGGCTACTGGTTTATTCTGTAGTTCTACCATGATATTTGATAGTGCTATTCGATTGTGAGCACTTCTGTTTCTTGGAAGCCTAACCATTTTCTGATTTGTACCATGATCTTGAAATTGCTATTTCTATCAGATTATATATATGTGTGTGTGTGTGTGTGTGTGTATATATATATCTATATACATATATATATATATAAATATATATATATATATATATATATATATATATGTATATACATATATATGTATATACATATATATGTATATACATATATATGTATATACATATATATGTATATACATATATATGTATATACATATATATGTATATACATATATATGTATATACAT
>CANXYC011432629.1:0-15399 GCA_948193065.1 Aleurites moluccanus
CCACCACACCCCCCAACCCACCCACCCCCCCCCCCCGCCCCCCCCCCCCCCCCCCACCCCCCCCGCCCCCGCCCCCCCCCCCCCCCCAAAGAGAGAGAGAGAGAGGGCATACTCAATATCCGTGTAATCCCCTGGACCATATCATCATGTCCTTCTTGTGAAATAGTAGCCAGATCAACCTTCTGAACTTCAATATTCCCAACATAGAAGTGTAGCATGCAAGAAGCAAGCTGCCTCTGTCCAGATCTGGAACAGCCAGCAACCAAAACCCGGTATCCTGACTTTTTTCCTGATGCAAAAGATATACTTCTAGACGCACTAAGTCTCATGCCCCTATTATGTATCATTGAAGGTTCAAACTTAGCATTGTCATCATCTTTTCCATCAGCGAAGGTATCAGCCCCAGCATAGCTAGCCTCTTCTATTAATATGCCAGCAGATGAAAGCTTTCTCTGTACTTCCTTTGCAACTTCTGCTTCTTCAAGAAAACTATCAATGTGAGACCACCACGTATCAATAGGGAGATTATTCTTCTCTAAAGAAGAAACTATCACAGTTTTAACCATCATAGCAGCTTTAGAAAGTGGAGGAGGTAGCCAGAAGCGTTCATCAAGATAGAGGGAAACAAGCAACTTCGATAATGGATGCAGTAAACAAGGAATGAGGTAAGCAGGAAGCGGAGAGGAAACCATATCATGAGCAGCAATGCCTGCTTCTCTACGAGAGCAGGGAGGTGGGGCGCATGCTAAAGCCTCTAACCAATCCCTCTCTTCCACTGCAAAAGATGGAAGAGGAATGCGTTTAGCACCAGCAGCTTTCTCTCCAGCAGCAGACAAAATTTCTTGCAAAGGGAAATTCCGCTTCAGCGCAACAATGGCAGCTTGAGTACAAAGAGCCTGCAAATCAGCACCAGCAAAGCCAACAGTTCTTCTTGCAACCCACTGTAGCAAAGATCCAGAAACTGGTTTCGGCCACCTTTGAGTGTGAAGTGAGAGTATGGCAGCCCTGTCCTCAACTGATGGTAGAGGAAAATAAATCTCCCTATCAAATCTCCCAGGTCTACGCAATGCCGGATCAACAGCCTCAGGCCGATTTGTAGCTCCTATCACTACCACTGAACCTCGAGACTTTAAACCATCCATTAATGCAAGCAATGTGGAGACAACTGAACTGTGAGTCTGATCTTGCTGCCTTGTTCGACAAGGTGCTAACCCATCAATCTCATCAAAGAATATTATAGAAGGTTGACAGCGCTCAGCAACCTGAAACAAGAGTCTTAACTGGCGCTCAGCATCACCAACATATTTTCCTAAGCAGTCTGCACCTTTACGAGCAAAATATGCAATCCGTTTATCGCCACGAGCACATGAACCAATCAATGCCCGCACAACAAGTGTTTTACCTGTTCCAGGATAACCATGCAAAAGAACACCCCTAGGAGGAGTAATACCTAGGTTACTAAAGAACTCAGGATATAGAAGTGGTAAAATAACTACTTCCTTCATACATTGTATCACATCCTTAAGCCCAGCAACAGATTCCCATCCCTCAAATAGTTTTCCACTCTCAGACCCAGAGCCTCCGATGTACACAGGTGCAATTCTCAACAAATCACGGTGAAGCCTCTTGCTTTCGCGTTTCAGAAACTCTTCATCCTCCCCACAATTCTCCAACCACTTTTCTTCAGCTTCAACATCCTTTCGCCAAGCATCACTTGATCGCTTCCTTATTTCTAACCTCATTTTCCTGGCTTTCAATTTCTTTATCCGCATTAGATATTGATTGCCATGAGGTTGGAAGAGATGTCGATGGTCCGTGCATGCTATAAGAAATTTACGATGATCAAAGATGCAGCCATTAGCTCGGGCACAAGGCTGCAAAATACAGAAGCAAGAAGAAAAACACAATGAAGGCAAATCTTATGATGGCTGCCTTGTACTTAACCATAAGGTTTTAGCAGGAAAAAAAAATGCTCTGCACAGCAAATATAAATAACAAACCAAGTGGTAAGTTTTTGGACACCGATCAACACGACATCCAATAGTAGCCCCTGGTCTTCCACAGCGCGTACATTTTAATGCTCTTCCTCTGCAAAGTGCAGCTCTTACATTTTTCAAACAACCCAAGCCAGCAAAATACACCTGCAGACAAAAATCAATGCATGGGAATTTATGAAACAAGATAGTGAAACAGGAAAAAAAACCTACTAAAATTCTTCTAGCAGAAACAAGGTAAAAGAGAATATGATTTGCATAGATATACAAATGAAAGATGCTGAGCATCAAACTGTTAAAGGTCATTGCTTACTTCCTAGAAAAATGTTTCCATCACAAAGCAAGTCTAGAGATGGTATAATGTTGAGCCCTGATAATCTTTTTGAACAGACAGAATTGGTTAAATTCATGCAAAGGAAATAATCATTGAACACCTAGACCAGAAAGAAACCAACACATGTACAAAGAAGTATCATCAAACAATCCACTCTGCATTACATAAAGATGATACATCAAACGGTCATAATAGACCAAAGAACAAAGTCATTACATTTAAGTTCAATGATATGGAAAGCAAATAAATGCCCGTGCCATAAATTCTTTTGAAAATTCCAACTTCCAAGTTCATTTGAAGAGTCTCCAAGAAAGAATTGGTATAAGTCAATGGGGGGAATAAAAGAGGACTTGGAGCACTAAATAAGTACATATTCAGTTCCCTCCCTCTCCCTCCCCACCCCATATAACACACACTGGAAAAATTAAAAAGTGAATGAAATTGAAAACCACAGTGTTTCCAGCATATTGAAATCTTAATTTCATTGATAAGGAAGGACACTAACAACAAGGAAATAACATTCAACTAGCTAAATAGGCTTTTCTTATTGCATTAGCAAAACATCTAGTAAATGGTATCAACTTAAATTTGGAAGAAAAAGCATAAGACCATAATATCTATGTACATATAGAGTTGCAAGCCAAAATTTATGTATAAGTCAAAAATTTTATTTTAGAATTTAGAAATTGATTTGAAGTAGGAAAGGAACTTTTAGAATCCACCTTGAACGTTAAAAAAAATTATTTTAGAATTTAGATATTGATTTGAAGTAGGACAGGAACTTTTGGAATCCATCTTAAATTAGTATATTTTTATTCAAGAATAAATTAAAATGCTAATCTTACCTTGCACTTTGACCCATACTACAATATAATAATTTGTCATTATTGCCTAAAAGAGAGCCAAAGAAGTCTATTAATTCACAGGGGAAAAACAAATCTGCACAGGTTTCTACAGGGTTTAATCTGATTTGCCAAGTTTAGCAGCATACATTTTTTTCAACTGGAAAACCAACACTAACTGAGCTTTCTTTAAGTATTGAATCAACCTGTACCTTTGTAGGCTAATACTGTAAGCTTAAAGCCTATTACTATTTCTTCACCAATGTAGCTCAACAATGTGAATTCCATATACTTCTATTAATGAATTGCATTGCTGAATAATTAAGTGATTGAATTCCATATTTTTTTTATCATATAATATGTTCAAACTGAAGAACTAAGTGAGGCTGAACATGACATGTCAAATGATATGTTCAGAATTACATTGCCAGTTAAGAGTCCACATATCAAACTTCATTCAGAAGATCCAAAACCTCTAGAAACGGCAAAAAATAATTACTAAATGGAGAGTTTATTAATATTGATGGTTTTCATCCAGAAAAAAATTTACGCTTTTAACAAAACAAGCTTTGGGCTGGTACTGCCAAGGTGACATCAAAACATATTTTTTTATGATAGATATTTAAATATAATTCCATTGATGGTACCTCCATGGGTATTGAGGTCCCCATAGGGCCCCATGGAGCACAATTTTCTCATATAAAAATTAATATTCCTCTTATATATTTTATTCATTCATTCTTCTTTTGAGTTGTATTTAACATAAAAAAAAAGTAAATAAATTAAAAAATTCTCAATAAGAAAAAATAGATATTAAATTAAATAAAACATAATTTTCTGATAAATTTATTAGAATTTTCGACTATAATTAAAAATTTAATTTTTATATAAACTTAATATAATTTTTTATTGTAAAATTATATTAAATAAATTGATACTCATTGATCGACCTGTTATAAATTGTAACAAATTTTGTTAAGACTATTTAAAAAATAATATTATAAGATTGGTAGTTAGCCATTAAACAATTGAATATCTATATTTCAATATATAATAATAAAAATTTAAATTTTATATATTTTTTCCATAAATCATTATTATTATTATTATTATTATTATTATTATTATTATTATTTTTAATTTCTTCTATAGATAATTCTTTGATAACTTAATTACTTGACAAAATATTTTATATTTTTATTCCTTTTTAAAATTAAATATTTTTATTAACTCATTAAGATATTAAATTGAATAATAAATTACAAAAATTTTTGTAAGTTGATAATCAATAATTAATAACTATATTTTTTACAAATTCAACCATACTATAAAAAGATATATATATATATATATATATATATATGGCGGGGTTTGAGGCGGGTTAAGCGGCTGAGCATACAGTTCTCATCTCCACCCCAAACCCACTAAAAAATTTTGGGTTTTTCCCCGTCTCCGCCCATTCCCCATTCAAAACGAGGATTCTCCGCTTTGACCGGGGCAGGACGGGGCGGAACCCACTGGATTGGGGCATTTTTCCATCCCTAGATCCAATCTTTGAGACTGTACAAAGAACACTAAAAGCTTTCAAGAGAATAATATCTAGAATATTGCAGAAATAAGATATATCTCATTGCAATATGTTTTTTCTAGGCAATATATCAACTACCTAGGACACACATCAATACCAACTCTGAGCTGACAAGTGTCTAATACAACCCAGAAACAAGCAGATAACAAAAACTGCAAGCATATGAGAAAAAGATAGTACTTCTAACAACTAGCATAAGTAATATTGATATTTTACCAAGTAAAGCTGGAAAAATAAATAGGTAGATAGATAAACAAAGCTCAGTTAAAAACTGCACCTCTGGACTCCATACAGCACAGTGTTGATGAACCCAGATTCCAGCAATGCCATATCGGTCATTTATAGGGCCCAATAGGTGGCCAAGCCACCCAGGTTCATCACCAAATCCATCCCATACATCATAGTTGGGATCCTCTGAAGCTGATGAACCACTGTATGTCTCATTTTCACTCTCACCAGCATCTTGCATCAATCTCTTTGGCGGCTTACCATCATTACCACATCCACACAGGCCACATCGTCTCCCCTGTTTAACCCGCGGCCTCTCAAGAATATGCAAATCATGCTTCAATTTGGCTACCTTCGCGTCTTTCTCAACCTCCAAAGGAATTTCCTTAATCTCATCCCCTCCTTCATTATGAGGATCCTCCAACTCATTCACCAGATTCCCATCAACTTCAACGTCTCTTTCATTTTCCACATCCATCCCATCTTCCAACTCATTTGCTTTGTCACTCTGTTCCACACTATCATTTCCATCAGGACTTTTCTCTACCTCCAAACTATGTAATTTCTCTTTCTGCTCTTGTTCATCTAACACTAAAGGCACAGCACCATCGTCTACTACCTCCCCCTCATTTTGACCACCTATTGCATCAACAAAAACTGGGATACCCTCTTCGGACTCTTTCCTGACTACCTCCCTGTCATTTCCACTACCCAAAATTGGCATACCCTCATCAACCTCGTTCTCTGCCACGTCCATCTCATCCTTCCCACTCTCATCTTCCCCACTACATTCATCACCCTCATCCTTTACGTTGGCATCTTCATGACCACATGTTCCACTATCCTTCATTTCATTTCCCAAACCATTTACAGCCTTAACCCTACCTGGCCTCTTTGATCTCACCACCATCAACTTCTCACCATCCAAATCTCCTTTCTTCTCACCTAATTCACTTTCCACCATTTGTATTTCAACAAAAAGTTTCCTTCTCCCACTCGTCTCACGCCTCTCTCCGCTCGCCACATTCCTGCCTCTCGATCTCAACCGCGATCTCCAACTCCCTGGGGTATCCAAATCCTCTAACTTCTCACTTTCCTCCTTCTTTACACTCTTTACACTACTTCCAACATTTCTACTAACATTCAAATTCACATTCTTACCAATCTTCTTCCGCTTTTTAGCTGGGGGAGGTGAGACATCAAGCAAGACAGGTGCTCGCCGCATCCGTGAGCTCCGTCGTAGCTCTGAATGGGCATCCAGAGCGGACCCAGACCCAGAAGCCCCTCTTCCTTCATTAGATTCACTGTGGTTTTGATTATAAACATTTTCACAAATGGCATCGAGTCTCTTGTGCTTCTTTCGAAGCCTAGTACCCGTCGTGCTAAATTCCCTTGGCTTCGGTGAAGAAACCGGAGCCGATTTCACTTGCATGACCAGACAGTTGATAACCTTATCTATCTCCAACCAATAAGATTTGAAATGAGAGCTTTATAGGTCTTCTTGTTTGATCAAATTGGGCGTTGCACTACCATCGAGTCTGAGAAGTGACTCGGTAAACTGATCAGGTTGGATTGGTCCGAGTTGTGAATAAAATGTGAAATTCTATTTGCAATCTAAACAAACCCTAGAAATCCATTTTTGATGGTGAGCTTTTCATAGGGTTTCGTGAAGACTTGGTGAAATTAAGAAAAAAAAAATTTAGTTCTCTCTCTCCATTTTCTATTTTGCTGTTATTTCAAATGAAAATTAAGAGAGAAGTATGCATTTACACTTACCACGCGCGCAACTACCTTATGTGACGGCACGCGACTTGATATTCTCCGTCCATTACCAGGTAAGATAGAGATGTTTTATTTGCATGGTTTTTAAATGCGATCCAGCCTTTGAATCGATAAATTATCACAAGTTAATCGAAATCAAACTTAAATTAAACCGAATTAGTAGTTGAAACTGAAAATAAATAAGAAATTTAATAGGAATCAAATTGAAAATTAAATTAAATTAGTAATTGAAATTAAAATTTTAATTAATAATAAATATTTTATAAAATAATTATCATTATTATTTTTTATTTACATAAATATAATATAATATTATGAAGAAAATTAATATAATATTATAAAAGAAATTAATATTAATAATCATTCAGATCAAACATTTAGAGATAAAATCAATTCATGTTTATTATTTTTAAATTTATATATGTACATGCATCATCAAATCGGATTGATTTTTTATGTGATCCTTAATTAAATTAGTTGAATCAATGAAATTAATATCGATCTGATAAATTTAAATAAATTATGATTGAATCATTAGAGTGATTTAATTTTGAATTTAATTTTTAATTAAACTAGTTATATCAATTGGACTAATATAAATTTGACAACACATATTATTTGCATTCAATTATTAAAATATTTAGATAAATTATTATTTAATTTTTAAATTTGATGTTTATCCCTATATTTTAACATAAATTAAATAAAAAATGACATTTTATTTCACTAAAATATACTTTTATTTTATATAAATTTTAATTGTAACATTCAAAATTTTTATTTATTTTAAAAGCATATTTTATTGACAAATAATAAAATAAATAAATGAATATAAAAATATTTATTGGGTTATATTATTTTAATTTAAATTTTAAAGAATTTTGTATGTTTATTTAATAAAATATTAGTATTTATAGAAAAATATTTTAACGGTTGATTTTAATTTTTAAAAGTTTATAAATTATAAAATTATTTAATTAATTTCAAAATGAATATTTCAAATATTCTCTAGATTTTTAAAATATATTATTATTATTATATTGTATTATATTATATTATTAAAATATATTATTATTATTATTATTATTATTATTATTATTATTATTATATACACATATTTAAAAAAAAAAAAAAAAAAAAAAAGACAGGCAAGAAGAAATGAAGCAGAGGAGAGAAAAGATAGAAAGTCATCGAAAAGTGACCGTTCGGTCACCATTTCGTCATAGTCGGCACCAATGGAAAGCTCATCTTCTAGCGACACCAATGATGCAAGTGACGGCCAAAAAGGTGATCGGTGGTAGCTCATGCGTTGATCAAACCTCTGTCAGGCCGAAAGCTTTTTTAGCAGATTCTGATGATTCTTTTCTCGTTAAACTCTTTTCTTTTTGGGCTTTCCAATGGTACTCAGTATGCTTCCATCAGTGATCGGAGCCTAAATAGGAAAACGAAAAATCCGGATCTTTCCAAACAATTGAGAGTAAATGGATTCTAATTTATTTTAAAATTTATTTTAAATTATTTGGAGTAATTTTTGTGAAAATATTGAATTTGAACACTGATATTGAAATATTTACGAGTAAATAAATTTAGAATATGTTTAAATTAAGTGTATAAATTAAAAATAAATTGACATAATTATTTGAAGTAATTATGAAAATTATTTGGGTAATATTTGTGGAATTGAGGTACCAAAAGTTAAATAATTGTGAAGTAAATTAATTGAAACGGTAGTTAAATTATGTGAATAAATTAATTTAAATTGAAATAAATTATTAAAGTCCGACGGATAATTTTTCTGGATAATATTTTGAGTATGATGATAATTAAAATATATTTTAAAGTAATTAATTAGTGACTTTAAGTGCCAATATTTGGTTATTAGTACTAAGTAAATTTTTTTGAGACTAATATAAATTTGGATGAATTATTTGGGTTATTTTGAAATTATTATTTTGGAGTTTTGTTGATCAAAGAATAATTATATTTAATTAGTTTGAGTAGATAAATTACATATAATTATTGAACTAAGAATTTATTATTTTGGATATGGTTGAATTTGGAGACTTAGGAGGCGTCAGTTGAATTGATGATGATTGTTTGAGAGATCGCGAGCTATTTATTAGAAGTATTCGTTTTATTTTAGGGGCCATATCCTAATTTTAGAGGAAATTCTACCGAAATTTCGACAAATTCTTAAAAGTCATTTCTTTTGGCTTTAGAGTCAGTGTTTGAGTATTTTATTCTAATAATTCTCACATTCGGTTCTAATATTCTAGGTGTCTTCCTTATTGTAAGTCAGAAGGCACTCCAATGAGAGCTAGCGAGTCTGATTGTCAAATCAGTGAGTTATATAATTTAATCTAACATCTTATTCCCCTCATTTATTTAATATTATATTGTATATGTGCATCATATACTATAAGAGCATAATAAATGTGGTTGATTATTTTCATGTGATGAATGATGGTGTCACGATTGATGTAATGACTGAATTATGATGATGTGATGATTGTAGATATTGTTTGTTGTTTGTGGTTGCTAGATAGGATTAAGATGACACAGGACCATTTAAGTAGAATTATGATCATGATATGATAAGTTATGACTGATGTATGATGGCTTGAGATTTATTCATCGCTCGACACTGCTGCCAATAGAGTCGATGCTGTCTAATTTTGTCTAGAGACGATTGAGACCTTATGTTTGGATATAAGAGACAGTATTTAAAATAAGAGAGCTAGACATGGTGGATCGATTCCCCAGATTGAGTTTTTGAGTCGTTCTTCTAGATTAATTCTCATCCTTAGATGATTTTAATGTTTTAAGTGATTATGTGATTTAATGAATTGTGCCCTAAGGGAATATATGGATTGATTTTGTGATAGTGTGATGATGGTGTGATGATTGAGTATATTGCATTGCATAATTAAGATGTATGTGAGTGATAGGTTATATTATTCTATGTAACTCACTGAGTTGAATGCTTACCCCCTATAAACCTATTTTTCTAGCTTACAAGTGAGCGTCAAAAGTCAGATTGTTGTCTAGTCAATTCTTCTATTTATTTCTCTAAAATTTTATATTTAGTAATTATTTTTATATTTATTTGTAAATTAATTTAAAGCTCTGCATGATTATTTTTTTGTTGGTCTTATTGTCCTTATTTTTTTTTAATGATAGATTAATGTTCTACTAAGTATAAATATTTTTATAGTAATTACACTGATTGAATGTGGTTATCATATTCTGCTTAACATGTAATTTTATGGCAGTTACAATTGTCATATATCAGATTTTTCATTTAATGAGGTGTCAGGCTGACTACGATTCTAAAAATCTTATGTTTTTCAGTTTCCTAATATCAGTCACGTGTCCTCAAGTTTGAGCCTCAAGTTTGAGATATGACATTAATTATGTTTTTATTTTTTATTTTATACCTATTTTAAAATATTTTAAATATTTAACATACTCTAACCTTAAACTCTCATCCTTACAAAAATTTACTATTTCCACTTGACTCATGAAATTTGATAGATTATCTAATGGTTGCTATTTATTCTCTTCACGAGATTATTTTAATAATTAAATCAAGAAATGAATATATTATGCAAATGAAACTTATCATTTAGTCACTTTACTTGGATCTTATTATTATAAACGTTAAACTCAAAATACAAAGAGTTTTTCCAACCAAATAGTGAACTGTCCAATTAATCTATTTTTTTTTTTTTTGACAAAGTAAAAAAATAAATAGCCTAAGTTTGGATTGATGGAATTTGAATGGAAATTTTTAGAAAATTCATGAACCCTTACAAAATTTATTCTTTGGTTAGTAAAAAAGTAATCAAAATCCATGAATTGTCCAAAATTCATCATCTACCACAATTCCTCATTTTAACGGTTTTAAAATCTCATATTGTATATGGAATTTTAGAAAATCTCTCATTTCAACGAATGAAGGATTTTGTAGATTATCTTTTTATTATAAAAATGCCATTAAAATCCATGGATTTTATTTTTATCCCAAACAAGTAAAATTATATAAATCCATGAAATAGAAAACCTAGGTTTTTTTTGATAAAAAAAAGAGTCTTTCATTTATGCAGTAGAAAAACACATCTCGATAAAAGTAATTGAAAAAATTACAATCAATATGAATATAAAATGAATTTTACCCTTAAGGTTCATTGACCAAGTTATCTGAACAATAATATTCAACCCAATAGTTGTAATTGGCACATTGGCATGAAACACACTCCACTCAATATTGACATCAAATCGTTTCATGAGTTTGATATATTGAAAATCATACTAAAGCTCCTCCCCATACAAGAGAGACAAATAAACTCCCATATAGAGAAACAAACAAACTTCTATAAAGAAGGATAATCCAAACTCCACAAATGAAATACTCACAAATAAAATTAACATAAACATAAATAAACAAATCTATATCCAATATCAAATCTTATTCAAAATAGTAATGAAACAACCCAAGACAAAGCAGATACTGCAACATTTTTAGGCAATCGACATCCAAGTAGGAAAGCGTCATGGCAAAGGGGGAGAAGGGAGAACGATGGGCTAAGCAGAGACAAAGGCAATAGGGGAGAAGGCGGCGGCGAGAGTTCTAAGGTTACATTTTTTTCATTTCAACGAAAAATCTAGGTTTTTAATTCTATGAATTTTGATAAATTCCATGCATTTCCAAATTTTCAATCCAAACGTGGCTTAAAATTATTAGTCAAGCGAGAGATATCCACAATGGAATTGTAAAAATCTATATCAGGCACTGGCAAGTTAATTTTATAGGTACTCTTGAACTTAATATTAATTTTATTGTAGTATCATAACTTTAATTTATTATATAAAAATCATTAAATTTTAAATTTAGTTTTATTTAAAAACTTAGAAAAATTTTATTTAGATTTTTCTCCATAAAAATTTTGGTGGTTTTCACCAATAAAAGATAAAAGAATTTAAAACTTCAATTATCATTATATCCCTTTTATATTTCTAAAAATAGACTATTTAATTATATTTTCATTCTTCAATATTAAAATCTTTTTCATTTTAGTCTAAAATATTTCCGTTTAAGTCTTAATAAAAGTTTTAGAATTGATTAGTTAAAATAATTTATGTTTAGTTTTAATTGATATAGGAACCTAAGCAATTAAAACTGGAGAATAATATAAACTCAAGCCAAGACAATGTAACGATTCACAAAATTAGACATACTTTAGAGATAAAGCAAAGAGATAATTATTATTAAAGGGGATCGAGATACACTGAACCCGTATAAGTATAGTTATACTTTTAAAATCCAGTACATTTTCAAAAAATTGAGGAAGATATCGAATGAATGAATCAAGTAGTTATAGTTTAGAAGAATTACAAGAAATGTTTGACAAAAATAAGTGTCATGTCCCAAAATTTAGAACATGACGGTCCTAAAATGTGAGAATTGTCCAACCACCAACACCCATAGAACTCTTTTCCATGATTATCTAGTTAAACCATTAACTATTTCCCATGATGAATAGTGTCAATAACCAAAACACAATATGTAGAAAATATAACACTGCTAATCCAACATTATTTCCTCACTACAATATTTCATTTATAAGTCACAATCACATTATCTAATTGAATCAATATTCACATATGAAGACAATTATGTTCATATATTATGAAATTAAATATTACTTACATATATTAAGCTACCCAATTTACCTCCATTCTATTAAGTCATAAATATTTATATATTTATTTTCAATATACATCTATACCTCAAAACCCATGAAGTATTCTAAAGAGTCAAATTTTGTAAAAGATATGATTATATTATATAATATAATCAGTTCCAATGAGAGGAATAAGGAACTGCTACCACTATCTACTCCGAATCTGAAAAATAATAAACCATTAAATGGTGAGTATAAAATACTTAGTGAGTTATAAATATATTATAATATATAAGGCTAGGTAAAATACTCATGTCATGTGGTATTCAAGATGTAAGAATCCATAAATAGGTAAGGTAATCAACCAATGAAACAAATAATATCAAATTGAGTTACATATGTCAATGGGTCAATAACTCAAATAAACATGAAACATAATAAATATAGGGTCTCGTGCTCGTAATATGAACTCGTGAAATAAAACACGAAATACACAAGGTTGATCAGACCTTATGGCTAAAATATTAACCCTTCTAAGCAAGGGTCCAGTGAAAAGAATTCATTGTGCACAATGTCGATAGTATTCACCCATAAACCCATCGGTTAGGTAGTTCTGTCATGTCATCAGGTATTTAGCAAATAAAGGTGAAATTCTCAACATCACATAGTAAGGTATCAATGTAGGAAATATCAAGTCACAATCTTTAATCGATAATAAACATGTGGTAACAAATAGTTTCATCATGGTTCGGTCCAAATGGTGAAAATAAGTAAATAAATTTAATAATTCAAGAAATGGCTATAAGCATGCATAATAACATATTTACGACTTACCTTTAATACTTGATTAACCAATTTCATAACCTGAGTCTTAATTTTCAAAGTAAGCATTTTTGTCTTCCATATTTACCATCATCATTCTTTCCACATCATCATTACCACCATCTTTTTTTTGAAGCTACACATCAATTAAATACAATTTAAAACTCATTATTCATGGAATTATAATAACTCTAACCTTAATTGAATTAATTCCCTTTAAATTTTAAACTTAAGGTTTAATCCTAGAAATTTAATTAAGGAATAAATTATGGCAACCCTAGTTTTTTTTTATTTATATCTTAAGTTACAAATATCCAATTTCTTTAATTCTATTTTTTGCTTAAATTAGACATATGAAAATATAACATATCCAAAATTTAGATTATTATTAGCACTATAAAATTTTTGGTGAATTTCTAAAGTCGACCCTATAACTCCATAACATCCATCCGGGCAAACCCTGTTGTAATGACCATAAATCAAAACGTGAATACCCAATTTAAAAAAATAATTTATAGTCATCTAGTAAATATAAATAAATATTTTTCATATTTTGTACTTTATCTAATTTAGTCTCTAAGGTCCTCAAATTAAATCATCAAATCCGAACTTTCGGTAGGATTTACAATCTGAACCAGTCCTACCTAGGGAATAATATCTTTATTCACATATCAAATTTAGCAAAACTGTTTAAGAGACATATATTTTAAATATATATCTATAACTTTTATGTTTTATACTTTTCTAAAACCTTTCTTTAAGATTACAAAAATCAAAGTGTAACATTCTTCACTTCATCACTCAAAATAAGTTATTTGACCTTTCGTCCTTAACACCATCACTTTGATCAATCCTTTTGAGAGATACATTTCAATTAAATTCAATTTAAGTTCCAAACAATCCGTAAGATCTTAAAAGACTTGAATATAAAATTATAACTTATTTGAGATTTATTTGCTAAGCTAAAAAAATACAATCAATCTTATTTCTTTAATATGCCATTTTGCCAGACAACCTAAGTAGTATACAATTAGCTAATTATTTATCATAATAAATCATATCCATCTGACCAGAAACTTTTAGCAAACCTAGACAACATATATACTTATCTCCATACTAAATTTTATTTAAAACAAAGATTATTTACCCCATAAAATAAATTAATTCCAGTAGCTTATAAAATTTGTCCTGCAACTAATCGTCTCTAGTAGCTTACATACTAAAATCCATTTTTCCTTTCAAATGATCTCCAAAAATTCTGAAATTTTTATGGAACATATATATATATATATATTAATCTCAATTAATCTCAACTCTAATCTATTAAGTAAAAATCTTCCAAGAATAAAATACAAAAATGAGAGAACTTCTAACTTACCTAAGTGTTGATTGCTTCAACTCTTCCTTGATTTCTTCCCTTCTAAGCATATTTGATTTAAAGTGCTAGAAATTTTTGGTGAATTATGGCTTATGAAGTCTCTTTAGGTCATAAACAATGAAGAAACTGATAAAGAAATGGACAATTCTAGATATTCTTAATTTTTTACTTAGAAGTGATCCTATGCATTAAGGTGTATTGTAACTTGGATGCAAACCAAATCATATTCCTTACTTCTTCATACTATATTTAATTACTTTGACTTGGTATTAAACTTAATAAACCTTAAATGAAAGATTAGTAATATAATTAAGAGATTAAAACTCATTACTAGAGTTTCCCAATTCACACAACTATGTAGGTCTCACTTGCATAGAGTCAATAATTCTTTATATTCTCCTTAATCTAGCTCGCATTCTTGGTTATAAATAATTCTAATATCCCAATATTTTATTATTATTATCACTTAAATTCAACTTAAGTAATTTAATCTCTAACAATCAATCCTTATCTTAGTGCTTATAGTATCAGTGTTCCACCTAGAGGGGATCACGAGCTCTAGGCATGTGCCTGCGCAAGCATATGTGCCACGTGAAGGTAGCAAGTCTATCCAAATATTATGATATGATATCAATTCTATGTTATGTTTATTTGATAATATCATTCTTTATAAGCATTTATATTCTTAAAAAGAATCATGATTTGATATTCATATATGTATTATGAAATTATTGGATAGTGCTACCA
>CANXYC011432808.1:0-13335 GCA_948193065.1 Aleurites moluccanus
TCTAGACCTAAAAATTAGGTCATATAACATGCATATACATATATTCCATGCATTCACACATAATATAACACATCAATAAGAAAGGAAAAATTATTTCCCTAAAGGGTCCCTATTAGGGTTTAGGCTAAGGTGTTACATCTGTCATGTTTTCTGTAAGGAATCTTATGATGTTTTAAAAAAAAGAAAAAAAATTACTACCTGAAATGTATCATATGGTTATGAAATATTTATTAATGACATTATTAATATGTAAAAGTGAAGTTAAAGTAAAAGAATGGGTTCTTCGAGGTACTGGTTGCCTTGGCATTTCCCATACCCTAGGACCGTCATAGTCTAAAATTAGGTCGTGACATATGGAATACAAACCAATAGGCTAAAGGCAAATGAACTAGGCATTTTATCGAACACATGGTGGGCATACAATGCCAAGCCAATAGGTTAGGTTTAGATGTAAACTTGACTTGCCCAATTCAATCAACACAAAATCACATTGTCAACAAAGGTATAGGCATCAAAGAAACACAATTACACAACATCAAAATGGATGAAATGGCTATGGAACATCAAGCAAAAACCAAGCAAAATCAAAGGAATGAATACTGACAAGTGGTTTGGCCAAATGAGGGCTTTCACATATGGTTTCCAATCAACATTTCAATGATATAGGCATGCCAAACGATGCATGTAGAACTCACCTAATGCTTCAAATAGCCTTGGAAAATTATTCTCCACCAAAATTTCCCAAATACACCAATTAGGTCACTTTGATCCAAACTTCAATTCTACATCAATTGATCCATCAATTAGTTGTCTAATCATATCCAGTTGATTAATTCTAACATCAGTTAACATAAAATAACAATAAATCATCAATTCATTTCTTACAACTTCAAATTAAGCTAACCAAATTAGGGATTTCCATTAATTCGCATCAATTGATGTAAATTGACTTCAAACCCATCTGATTCAACCTAAATAATATCTAAATAATCAATAAAACCAAAAAAACAATTTCTTTACCTCAAAGTGGTGCTATTGCTGAAATCTTTAAGCCTTCCAAACCTTAGTTTCCTTAGCTTCTTTCTACAAATTGATGTTGTAAATAGGTTAAGCTAAGTTGATTTGCTAGTTTTCTATCAATTTTCTTAAGAATCTAACAAGTAATGAAGAAGAAATTGAAGAAGAAGAAGAGAAAGGGTGGTTCAGCCACCATAGAAGAAAGAAAAAGATGAACAAAAATGGCTAAGTATAAAATAAATAGAAAATCTAATTTGGCAAATTACAACTAACTCCCCGAACTTTCGTCCATTACACTTTGGTCCAAAATCTTCTGTAATTTATTCTGTCAATTTTGTCAAGATCTAAATATCAGAGTGGGGAGTCAATAAGCTTATTTTAATTTATACTTATTTATAAAAATAGTTCTGGAGTCATTCTGTAACCCAACCGACTAATTTTCACTATTCATCTTAAAGTTCTTTATATTTACCATTTTGCCATTAATTACTTTTTCAGTGTTCCTAAAGGATTTTCACTTCTTTCTTTTTACTAAAAATACACATAAATTATAGTGATCTTTTACCCCCAGATCAACTTCAAAAATTCGTCTGTTGACCGGACTGCTAATTTCTCGGCAGTGTTCCTGACACCGCCGCTTTCAGGAAAAGTAACAAGTTCGCTTTCTAACTGTGTCTCAAAAATTATTTCTCATCGTTTCAAGACTAATGAACCACATTCTGAGAATTAATTCATGCATATGAGTTAGGAATTTATAGAGTATTACATAAATGCTCATAATAGGTTCTATATAACTCATAAATAACTATTCTAACTATCAAACACCTTAATCTAAAAAGAAAATGAAGTTTGGAGAAAATTACCTTATTTTTCCAAAAATAATTTCTTAAAGGATCTTGACATGAAAATGATGATTGAAGCCTTTGAATGTATTAATTTAATAATTTAATGCATTAGAAAACAAATGGAACAGATTGGAGAGAGATAGGAGAAGAAATAAAAAAGAAAGAAACAAAAGAGAAGAAGTTATCGTGAAAAAAATGGGTACTGCTTCTCTTTTAAATAAGCTACTATCTCACTTAAATCCTTCCTCACTAATTTCTATTGCGTCAATCCTTACTCGCCAAATTTCCACTTCGCCAGCACTCACTAATCCAGCTCGATTTTGAGCTAGCAAACTCTAATTGTCTCAATTTTTGTTGCCACTTAAACTAGACATCTGAGGCTACCACATATCCAAAATTCAATAAAAAATGTGTACAACTCGATTTATGAAGAATTTTCAAAATTAGACCTGCTTCACTGTGTTTTCCATTTTGGCGAGTTAGAGTCCTGCCTCGCCAGCCACCTCGCACTAAAATAGCTTGCAAATGAGCTACAAACATCTAAACTCCTTGATTATTTTTTTCAATTAAAATAAACATTTATGGGTCCAACATATGCAAAATTCAATTCAAAAGGAGATTTACACAATTTATGGTGAATTTCTAAATTTCACATTGACTTTACTCTCCGAGTATTATCCGAGCAGGTCTGATTCAATTAGCTCTCTCTTGAGATAAAACTCTCTAATCTCATTGAAATTTTACAAACATCTATATAACACATAAAGGAACATTTTTTATGTTTACACTTTTGACTCACTCAGCATCTAACATTCTCAAAATAAATAAACAAACTCAAACTTTTTGCAGGAAATAGCAAACTAGACAAGTTCTGGTCGAGGAAATATATCTCCTTACACACACAAAATTTTACAAACCGGTTTTATAGACTTAAAGAAAAATATAAATCTACAATTTTTATGTTTTACACTTTTCCAAAATATTACTTTAAGATCATGAAAACTGACTCAAAAAATCCTTCCCAAACACAAATTCTGAAATTCTCAAAACACTAATCTATCCACAATCATCTCAACAAACAAGCATAAAAAAAATAACAGGTATTACAGATGTTTAGACTTCACATCGTACTATTTAAATTGAATAGTTAGCTTTCTTATATTTTACCGACATTCGGTATGAATAACAATATTTTACTGACATTCGGTATGAATAACAATTATGTTACATAGTTTTGCTCGATTGAAAAAAGAAGAAGAAAAAAATGATGGGACCCATATTAGTTGGAATAAAAGTGGTGCAGGAGCTTATAGTGATGATTTCTAGTTGTGCGCACAAATAGAAAAGGATGTACCAGTGAAAGATATTCAGAAAAAGTAATTATATATATATATTCAATGAAATATATATTTTCAGTAAAGTTTTTAGAAATTTTGAAGCAAGGATAGATGTAATGATTGCACAAGGACGCATTAGTTTTCAACAGTAATCTATCATACCACATGACAACAACATTGATTAGAGCAAATGAGACATTTTCTCCCGTAAAATTTCAACCTCATTATTCCTAGAGAAATAAAAAAAAATATTTTGCATACAACGAATTCATTAACACCCAGCAGGGAACATTTTTCCTATATGATTGGGCCTAACATTTGCATACAGGGATTTTACAGGGCCATCAGCTCCAGTGTAAGTGAGGTTGATGTCGGCTAGCTCCACGTTCTCGCAAGGGAGGCTGCTACTGCAATTGAGTTGAATAGCTAGGGCAATTGCGGAAGAGCCCCTGATATTCTTGAAGCTAACTTTGCTTATCTTTACTTTTGATGGTATCTGGAAAGATAATAAAAAGATTATGAAATCAAATTTTTACTTCAATTTGGTTGATATATGTGCATCTATGCTTATTCGCAAGTATTTAGTATATTGGAAACATTTTCTCTACTCATTGATTTCGCATTACCTTCGAATTGCACTGATTCCAGGGGCAATACACTTGATCTATAATGATTGGATTGCTAAAATTTTTCATGATAATATCCTCAAAATGCATATCCCACATGACGCCACCATATAATGTAGGCCAACTCTTAATTCTCAAGCCATTGTCAGTGCCATTGATGGTGCAATTCCTTATGAAAATTCTAGAGACAGGTCCTTTGTTCTTGTACTTTCCTAAACTTTAAATGCTGATGCCATTTCCAAGTCCGCATAGTACATTTGTGACTCGTACTTGTTAGGTGTCATTGCCAATGGTGATGCAATCATCATCAGTGCTAATATTTGAATTAGTAATATTGATGCCGCTCGATAGTCTGATATGAATTTCATAAGTGTTGGCGCTTTGTATAGGTGCAAAGACAGTTGTAATACCCTAGGAAGTCATATCTTGTATGAATGAATTGATTCTTAGTATATGGTTTAAAAACATTGAAATGATGGGAACTAATTTTAGAGACATAGTTAGAAAGAAAGTGAAATACTTTTCAGAAATCGTCGGTGTCGGAAACACTACCGAGGAAATAGCAGTCCGGGCAACAGTTGAATTTCTGATTCTATGAGGGGTCTAGTAGAAATTAGTCTGTCTAGGTTTCAGAATGGCTCTGAAACTATTTTTATAAATAAATATAAATAAAAATAAGCCTTTCGATTCCCCACTTTGAAATCCAATTCTCAGCAGAATTGTCAGAATAAATTACAGAAGAAGTTGGGGTCAAAGTATGATTACTTGAATGTTTAAGGACCAAAAGGTAATTTACCAATAGTAAGTTAATATATAAGCATGCCTTAGCAATTTTCTATCATCTTTTTCTTTCATCCTTTGGTGGCCGAACCATTGCTTGAATTTTTCCTCCATTTCTACACCAAATTTCTTAGAGAAAAATCATAGAAAACTTAAGTTTAAGCTTTGTTCTTCTAATTCCCATATTTATTTTGCTTGGAAACTTAAAGGAATTCAAGGAATTGTTGCAAGTTTGATTCGGGTACTTCATCCATTTGAGGTAAGGAATTGATTTGTTTGAATTTATGGTTTATTTGAATGATTTAGACATTGAATTAGATGGATTTTAGGTTTAATTGCATCAATTGATGCATTTGTTAAGTTTTTCCTCATTTCAAACCATAAGTTGAAGTTGTTTGAATTAGATTGATGAATTAGTGTTAGTTTATGTTGTTTAAGCTTAGAATATGTTAATTGGAGGCTAATGGATGATTGATTTGTGATTGGTTTGGTGTAGAAAATCAAGAATTCCAAAGTTATGCTTATTGCCTCCTTTGAAGCTTTTGGTGGGAAACCAATTTTCCAAGCCAATTTAGAGTGCTAGATGAGTCTTATATGCATCATTTAAAATGCCTATATCATTGAAATGTTGATTGGAAATCATATTTGAAAGGTAACTTTTGGCCGAACCATTGAACGCTATTCACCCTTTGATTTTGGTTTTATTTTTTCCTTTGTATTCCTTAGCCAATTTGATCTTTTAAATGTTGTTTATTGTTGCCTATTGTGATACCTTGATTGTGGTTTTATTGTTGATTGAATGGGCATTGCCAGCCTTGCACCAAAACCTAACCAAAAGGCTTGCCCAATGTTGCCCACTATGTGTTTGATAAAATGCCTAGTTGTAATTCCATAGGCCTATCACATTTTTTTTTCTTCCATAGGCCTACCATTTGAATGCCATCGTTGCCAGTGACAATGGCATGCCAATTGGCCTACTGATTTCCTTTGTATAACCAATCTTTGTTCCATACTTTTGTTGTTTACTAAACCGATTATCATTGATTATATATTGTCCATTGCTATACCATTGATTAAATTGTTACTTGATCAGAATGATATTGAGTTTATTGCCACTGGTGATACCATTGTTGCATAATAGTATCTATTGATATGATTTCCACTTGTATTGACCAAAATATGGTTTAACTGAGCTGCCGCTCTGACAGGGTAGTGGGTACATACTGTCGAAAATGTGCACATTGATATTAATGTCCTAGCCATAAGACATGATCAGTCTTATGTTTACTTGATATGAGATTGACTATGTGATTACATATAGTCTACGTGTTTCAGGGCCCTATATCTGTCTTACCCTATGATTCCATGCCATTGATATGACCATTGATCTTCTTGTCATTTTCTGTTATTAATTTTGTAACCTGACATTATTGATATTGGTACCATTGTTACCTTATTTTTATTATTCCTTTTAATCCATATTATTTTATTTGGCGATGCATATAGATTCACCAAGTATCTTATATACTCATCTTTTCCTTGTTTAACCATTTCAGGGGAAGAGTAAATTGCAGAATCCCAACTTCAGACATTCTGTGAATTTCTGCTGATAGCTGATAATAATGTAAATATATTAAAACTGTATTTTGATGTTCGTGTTTTAGCTACTCCATAAGGTATGTATGGGTTAGTTAGGATATGAACATGTATATGTATATGTGATGATGCTTTATGGTATATGATATATGATATGATATATAATGATGGATGTTACAACCAACAGCACTAAATTTCAGACAGTTTTACAGAATTTCAGAATGTATAGTAACTAAGTAAATGGATTAATTAATTGATATTTATAGATATTTGCATGTGATACTAGGTTCTATGGGTGCCAAGCGCCATTGGCATCTCTTACATCTTAGGACTGTCGCAATCCAGAAACGTGTTGTGTCAATAATAAAGCGTCGAAATGTAAGATTCTTACACTCTAGGACATTGGCATAGAAATTCTTGCTGTCGAGAGCTGTGATATCCTCGACGATGCTATTGGTGACTAAATTGAACCTTAAACTCTGACAAATTTTATAAGGAAAAAGAAGCACACAAATAAAATTTTATTAGCACCGTATTACTATAAAAAGTTTCACAAAATGAAGTGAACCTGTGCGAAATGATATTCAAGCATGCTTACAATTGGAAGCTGCTTGCAGTTCATGCTTTTGTGACAATGATTTTGTTTCCAAGATATTTCTCCTTGGCCATCAAATGTACAACCACCATATACTGTGAGATGATCGATTTTAATAAAAGCAATCCAACTTTCACTGTCGTGCGCACCGCCACTATGCTCATTAGGCTTTGTTGGGGACTTCAAAGTTCCCTTAACTTGAAGATGCATGGCACCCTTGCAAGGACCTATTATGTCCACTAACCCCAAGAAATATGTCCCTCAACTTTGCTCGAACTTATTGCTACACACGCCTTTTTCCAGGCAGCCAATAAATCCTAACAAGTAAAACAAAATAAAATAACTTTAAACGAAAGTCATTCATGATATATCCTGTCTATTGCTTAAAAATGAATTATCTATTCATACCTTACTAATATCAGATGTCCCATCAGTTTTGGCACCATACTTTCTGATATCGAAAACGTTGGACTGAGCTTCAAGTGTAAAAGCCAATAATGAAAATAAAGCCACTAGAGAGGTATGTATTTTGGAGCCCATATTGTTCGTTGATATTTTCTCTATCTTTTGTTTATTCTTGCCTAAGATATGTTTTTAATGTGAATGTCTTTCGCTTCTATATTTTTTGCATCCTTTATAGGACAAATAAAAGCTTCGTTATTGAAAGTTTATAACTAGTTGCTGTAAAATTGCAATGCAACTTAATTGGTCTATTATTAGTATATGTTTTCAGATTTTATGCTATAAGTTTCAACTGAATGATGCCTATCGAATTTAAGTTACAGTCATATGCTTTTTGGCTTACTTGTCTCTCGAAACTCATGTTGAGGTCTAAGTTCTACATATAATACGTTACAAATATATTTTATTTATTCGCATTTCTATCTCTATGGATGCTAGAATGGTCCAAAAGAGTTATATATATATTCTACTGATGCAGATCTATAAGCCATGATGTCTTTGGACTAGTTTGACCCTACAAAGGGCTAAAGTCAAATAAATAAGTCCCTGACACTATTAGATTTTAGGGTTGACTTTGGCCCATTCCAATGGAAAATGTCACAACAGTTGTGATGAATTTTTTATGAGTAAGTTTGATACACATTAATTTTGTTAGCTTGGATTATGTAATAGATGTACAAAATATCCCACATTGAAAAGTGGTGGGTGATTTATGGAACTTAAAAGATTATGCAAAACAATTAAATTAAGTTGAATTTAGAGAGAAATTAGTAGTGTATGAAGCAAAAATTGCTACATAAATAAATACGATTAGCCATTTTGACAAGGCACTTGGCACTTGGGTATGAGGCACAGTGCGAAATGACAGGTAATTTTTCCATGTCTATGATAATGTATACCATGTCATATGTAACAATATTGTTTGGGAATGAAGCGTTCTTTCTTTCACTTTGCAAAGCCAATAGTTAATTGGAACTCTAAAAAATTGTAATAAAGCCATTGATAGTTCGTTGTAATATTTTATTAATTGTTAATTCTCTCATTTATATCGAAGGTGTCCGTGTACTCCATCACGTGTCA
Source organism: Aleurites moluccanus (assembly GCA_948193065.1). Classification (NCBI taxonomy): domain Eukaryota; kingdom Viridiplantae; phylum Streptophyta; class Magnoliopsida; order Malpighiales; family Euphorbiaceae; genus Aleurites; species Aleurites moluccanus. Next base: position 8,339 of record CANXYC011432808.1, read on the forward strand.
AATTGCCATAAGCTCTACAAAATTGAGAACTAAATGTGCTTAGCAAATGTCATCCATGTCTACTTAGGACTTACACTTGCTGCATAAAAACTTTAATACTCCATCTTCTCCCTCCACACCCATGAGAGGTGTTTAGACTTCACATCGTAATATTTAAATTGAATAGTTAGCTTTCTTATATTTTACCGGCATTCGGTATGAATAACAATTGTTTTACATAGTTTTGTTAGATGGAAAAAAGAAGAAGAAAAAAATGGTGGGACCCATATTAGCTGGAAGAAAAGTGGTGCAAGATTCTATAGTGATGATTTGTGGTTGTGCGCACAAATAGCAAAGGATGTATCAAGGAAAGATACTCAGAATAAGTAATTATATATATATTCAATGAAATATATATCAAGGATAGATGTAATGATTGCATAAGGATGCATTAGTTTTCAACAGTAATCTATCATACCACATGCCAACAACATTGATTAGAGCAAATGAGACATTTTCTCCTGTAAAATTTCGACCTCATTGTTCCTGGAGAAATAAAAAAAAATATTTTGCATACAACGAATTGATTAACAACTAGAAGTGAACTTTTTTCCTGTATGGTTGGGCTTAACATTTGCATATAGGGATTTTGCAGGGCCTTCAGCTCTAGTGTAAGTGAGATTGATGTCAGCCAGCTCCACGTTCTCGCAAGGGAGGCTGCTACTGAAATTTAGTTGAATAGCTACGGCAGTTGCAGAAGAGGCCCTGATGTTCTTGAAGCTAACATTGCTTATCTTTACTTTTGATGGTATCTGGAAAGATAATAGAAAGATCATGAAATAAAATTTGTACTACAATTTGGTTGATATGTGTGCATCTGTACTTATTTGCAAGTATTCGGTATATTGGAAAAATTTTCTCTACTCATTGATTTCGCATTACCTTTGGATTGCACTGATTCTACGGGCAATACACTTTATCTATAATGATAGGATTGCTAACATTTTTCATGATAATATCCTCAAAATGCATAACCCAAGCACCGCCGCTGTATAATGCAGGCCAATTCTTAATTCTCAAGCCATTGTCAGTGCCATCGATGGTGCAATTCCGTATGAAAATTCTAGAGACAGGTCCTTCATTCTTGTACTTTCCTAAACTTCCAACGTCGATGCCATGTTATCACGACCCATTTTCGGGTCGTGACAGTCCTAGGATGTGGGAGATGCTAGTGGCGATCGGCACCCATATAACCCAGTATCACATGTATAATCTATAACCATCAATTTATAATTCATTTTGCTTAATTACCATTCATTCTGTCATTCTGTCATTCTTTCTGTAATCTAGTGCAGATGGCTATAACAATCATTATAACATATCATATTATCATCATGTATCATAAAACATCATTACATACATGTATATGTTCATATCTTAACTAACCCATACATACCCCATAGAGCAGCTAGAACATGAACACCAATATACAGAATATATAATATTTATATTAATTGACAATAAGCCGAAATCCTTGGATGTCTGAAGATGGGATTCTACAATCTACTCCTCTCTTGAAATAGTTAAACAAAGAAAAGGGTGAGTACATAAGATACTCAGTGAATCTATGTGCATTTCAAATCAAATAGGATGGATCAATGATACATAGTAATAAAGGAACAATGGAAACAATATCAACTATGTTGGCTTATAGAATTAATATCAAAATCTGATAGGAATATCAATGGTCATATAAACGACATGGAATCATATGGTAAGATAGATATAGGGCCCTAAAACATGTAGACTATGAGTAATCACACAGTCGATCTCATATCAAGTAACATAAGACTAATAAGATCTTATGGCTAGGACCAATAACCCTTCCCAGCTAGGGCATCGATATCTATGTGCATATTGCTGATAGTATGTACCCACTACCCTGTCGGCGTGGGCAGCTCTGTCAAACCACATTTAGGTCAATACAAGTGAACATCATATCAATAGACACCATTATAAAACAATGGTATCATCAATAACAATGAACTCAATATCATTCAAATCAAATAGCAATTGAACCAATGGCATTGCAATATACGATATACAATCAATGATAATCGGTTTAGTAAACAACAAAGGTTGGCCCGGTAAAGGAAATCGATAGGCCAATTGTCATGTCAATATTGCTGGCAACGATGGCATTCAAATGGTAGGCCTATGGAGGAAAAATGTGATAGGCCTATGGAACTACAACTAGACAATTCATCAAACACATGGTGGGCACAAAAGGGCAAGCCATTAGGTTAGGGTTTGGTACAAAGTTGGCATGCCCAATTTAACCAACAACAAGTTTACATTGTCAAGAACACAATAGGCAATAAATATACAATAGTAAACAACATTAAAGGAATCAAAATGGCTAAGGAATACAAAGGAAAAACTGTCACAGCCTAATTTTAGACTATGACGGTCCTAGGGTATGGGTAATGCCAAGGCGACCAGTACCTCGAAGAACCTATGCTTTTAATTTAACTTAACTTTTACAATCATTACTTAACCTGTGATACATTTATGCGATAATTTTTTTTTAAAAAAACATCATAATTTTCATGCAGAAAAACTGACAGAATTTCCTTTGTAACTCTGGCTTAAGCTATCCACAAAACATATAAATTTGCACTCCTAATATAACATAAATTCCCTTTTATCCTCCAGTAGTCAATTACAACTCAATATGCACTTCAATATTTGCAATCATATCTCATATCATATACATATCATATAAAGTTCTCATATCATATATATGTATAACATATACACTATCATGTCATATCTGATTACCATTTGATCATTTTAAACACTTTACTTTTAGTCAATCCAAACCCTCTATACATTATATACCAAGGAACCTCTATACACAGAAGTGACCTCAAACACATACATCTGTGATCCAAGGCCGGAGATGATGTAGCCAATGGATGACTGCCTCACTGAGGACCAGAAAACATATAACCACTGAACGGCTGAGTATAACATTGTACTCAGTGAGACAATATATATATATGAGTATTAAATATTATTCATGATAGTCATATTTATCCATTAACGATCTGTAAATGAGAATACTGATGATAGTATGATGAAATACATATCATGAACCATAATGCATATAATATAACATGAGCCTGTAACATATCAGATCATATCATATAGTAAACTGTGACTTCACTTCCCTTCCATCACATATTCACCCAATCACACCATTTCCAACCAATCACACCATGGCATAGGGAATTTACCCATCCCGAGTAGAAGTCATAATAAATATCTGTGATCACAGCCGATAGTTTATTTCTACTCCATCGAAGTAGTCCTCTTATAACATATTATATGCAGATGTCTCATATAGCAATGAATATAGCATAATTATATCTCATATAGCTGTGGAAAGATCATAAATATATTCATAATCAACAATGTAAAAAATCTGGGTCACGTAAAAAATTTGCCCGGCGGGGCCCAAATTGCGCTGCCGCAACTGGTTCCCAAATTACAGGTCTGTTTCTTATTTTTCAAGCACTTTCTGGTTTGCCTTGAAATCAATATTAACATGGTAGTTTCTTTATACCAATAACAAATACATATATATAATAAACAATTAGGTTTGGTTTCAGGTCAAAAGCCTTTTAGAATATCTTTTATAGCCATTCAAAGTTTGTGCCAAAATTAGGCATTTCGGTAGCTTTGTCTTAGGTCAAATTGGCAATTTTGTCCAAATGTGGATCATTAATGGTTTTCAAGCAAGGTTATCATTTCATATGCATAAATGCATGACTTATGAATGAATAATGCATCAATAATATATATAGACTCACCTCTATCAAAAACTTCCAAAATATACTCAACCATGCCTAGTCAGCCCATGATTCCCCGTCCGCAGCCTTAGCTTGGGACGATTCTCTTATAATAACAAAATTGGTCTTATAAGACTCATACCCACTATAAACCATATCAAATCACATATAACATCATATCAAAGCATATCAACATGTATAAACATATATTAACATGCATTAACACATATTGGCACATCAAAGGCCCTATACCACTCTTATAACACTTTTCATACCTTTTACGCATCAAATGAATTTCTATCATCATATATCATTCACATTACACATATTCATCATTATTATGCTAAGTTATGAACTTTCAAACACTTAGCTCAATATTCCATACCAAACATACACAAATTTCCAATTATGCTTTCAAATCACTTATACCATTCAATCTTTCCACATTTAACCTTATACATTTCAATCATTTAAATCATTATACTATATTCAAATCTTAGTTCCTCATTTGCATTTGCCTAACACCTTAAAGTAGTAAAGTCTATATGTTATCACTTTAATGGAAATCACTCCATTCTTCCATTTTTCAACACTATTTAATTGTACAACATTAATAAACACCAAATGCATCACATTTAACTATAAACACCTATCAAACATCAAAGCACATTCATTATTCCAAGCACCTCAACTTTTGGCCAAACCATGTTTTGCTCCAATGAATTCATTTCAAACATTTAGCCATCAATTCATGTTAAACACATCAAATATACATCATTTATACCTTTAAAACCATTTAAACATCTAAATCAACATCAATGTTCATCATCGTTGATTTCGGCCATTCTAAAATCCTTAACCAAATGTGTTTGTTTCCATTATTCAACTGCAAATTCATATCATACACATCATTTAAACCAAAAGAATCATTAAAACATCAAATTGATTCCAAGTTCTTCCTATTAGGGTTTCAATCCATCTTTTTGATTTTCAACCATTTAGAATGTGTTTTGATCACTAATAAACATCATATAAACATAATTGAATCAAAAGAATCTCAAAACCATTAACTTACCAAAAGTTCTTCAAAAACTTCAATGGATTAATTCTTAGCTTTAATGTGTTTTTCCTTAAAATCTAAGGTTATATTTGTGTTTAGGCTAA
>CANXYC011432813.1:0-14221 GCA_948193065.1 Aleurites moluccanus
TTTGCTTGAGATGGATGTGATTTAATATAGAAGTGCTTATATTGTGTTTTTAGCAGCAGGGCATGCTCCTTATATAGAGGAGGTGCTGCCCGATTTTTCTTAGATTGTTTAAGCTATATTAAGCTTATTTGTGTATGCATGGCATATAGTATAGTTTATGGGTTCTTCGTGGTATTGGTAGCAAAAGCATCACCCGTACCCTAGGACCGTCATGGCTCCTAAGTTGGGCTGTGACAATTATGCTATGGATATATATATATATATATTATGCTATGTATGGATATAGTTTGATATACAGATATATGTATTGAGTTGATATTAGAGATCCAGAGGGATCATTGATTTGAGTATGGATGATTATAAAGTATATTGGAAGTGTTTATTTGCATGTTTACAGCTGAGCATGGTCATATTATAGAGGAGATGCTGTCGAAATTTCTGCAGCATTATTAAGCTATTTAAGCTGATTACATGAGTTGCATACCATATAGTACAGTTATTTGGGTTCTTCGTGGTATTGGTAGCTTAGGCAACACCCGTATCCTAGGACCGTCGTGGCTCCCAAGTTGGGTCGTGACACATGTTTTGATTTGTTGACCTAATGAATATATTACCTTCTTGATTAAATGCCACTTGTTATTGATGAACATTCTTTGATCTTCCTAAAGATTGAAATTTATCCATATTTATTGATTGCTATTAATATGGAAATGCCTTTTGTGTACTGATTGTCAAGTTAACTAATGTGTATCGATCGAAAGCCATTGTACCATAATGTTCCTAATGGTTACTGGCTATTGATATTGATTTCCCTTGACCCATTTTACATGTGAATTTGACAGAGCTACCGCTCCGACAGGATAGTGGAAATATACTGTCGGCGATGTGTACATTGTATTACTGATGCCCTAGCTGGGAAGGGCTATGGTCCTGGCCATAGAGTCTGATCAGTCTTATGCTTACTGATACTGATATTACTGGAGACTGTATGTTCGCATATAGTCCATACTGATACTACTGGAAACTGTATGTTTACATATAGTCCATCTCTTTATCTGTCTTATCTACATGATACGAGTATTGTTTACCTGATCATTGCTTCCAAACTTATATCTTATTGCTTACCATTGATATTTTTATTATCATATACTTATATCTCATATATAATGATGTATGCATGCTCACTGAGTATTTTATACTCACCAAATTGTGGTTTTTAATTTTTACAGGGATGATATAGAGAAAGCTGATTCTAATTCAATCCCTTTTCTGACTTGGAATGTCAAGTACATCAAGGTAGAATATTATTCACTAAAGGTTATAAGTGTCCACTCATAGAGCTCCATGGTATTGAGTATAATTAGATGATTGGGTACTATAATAATGTATGAACATTGAAATAATTGACAATTCAGTGGTATTAAAAAAATTATACTGTGTAATGCATAATGATTGAAAATGTCAATGACAGTGAAGCGATAGAGACAGTGATACTGAAATATAATAAAATGAAATTTTCACGTATTTTAAAAGAAATTTAAAAGTGTCATGTCACGACCCGTTTCCGGATCGCAACGGTCTTAAGGCACGAGAGATGCCAATGGTGATCGGCACCCGTAGAACCCAATATCACATGCATCATCTATAAAGCCTCAAGTAATTATTTATTTTAGTTATTTACCATCCATTATATTATCCTATAATTTATTATGTAAGCTTTCTGCAATTGGATGTAACCATCATATACCATACCACAATATCATCATCATATACATGTTCATCTCCTAGCTAACCCATACATACCCATGGAGCAGCTAGATAATGAACACCAAAAATAATAGTAATACAGTAATCTAGAAAATATACATCAGATCAACGTCTGCAGATATCCCGGGATGACAGAAGACAAGAATCTACAATCTACTCCTCTCCTGAAATGGGTAAACAAGTAAAGAATGAGTATAGATGATACCCAGTGAATCTACATGAATCACAATGAAATATTGGCTGAAGTAATGGTTTACACATGATAAGGAATACTGGTACAGTATAAATCATATAAGTTTACAGGATATGTATCAGATATCAATAGGAATAATAATGGTCATAGCAAGTTATGGAAATCATATAGTAAGATAGACAAAGGGCCATGAAACACGTAGACTTTGTGTAATCACACAGTCGATCACATATCACATAGGCATAAGACTGATCGAGTCCTATGACCGGGACCAATAACCCTTCCTAGCTAGGGCATCAATATCAATGTGCACATTGCCAACAGTATATACCCACTACCCTGTCAGTGAGGCAGCTCTGTCAAACCACATTTAGGTCAATAGAAATGAATAACATGTCAATAGACACCATTATGCAATAATGGTATCATCACTGTCAATATAATCAATATCACTCAAATCAAGTAGTATTTGAATCAATGGCATAGTAGAATACAATATATAAGCAAGGATATAGGTTATGGTAAACAACAAAAGTATTGATCAAAAGTTGATTCGGTGGCGGAAAACGGTAGGCCAATTGGCATGCCAACGTCGTTGGCGACAATGGAATTTAAATGGTAGGCCTATGGAATACAAACCAATAGGCCAAAGGCAAATGAGCTAGGCATTTCATCAAATACATGGTGGACATATAATGGCAAGCCAATAGGTTAGGTTAGGTTACAAACTTGACTTGCCCAATTCAACCAACACAAAGTCACATTGTCAAACAAGGTATAGGCATTCAAGGAACAAGATTAAACAACATCTAAATAGGATCAAATGGCCATGAAATTCAAGCAAAAACCAAGCAATTTTCATAGGCATGAATAGTAACTATAGGTTCTGCCAAATGAGGGATTTTAGGGCAAGGTTCCAATCAACAATTCAATCAATTACTTTTTTAGTGTTCCTAAATGATTTTCACTTCTTTATTTTTACCAAAATTACATATAAATTATAGTGATCTTTTACCCCCAAGTCAACTTCAGAAATTCTTCTATTGACCGAACAGCTCATTTCTCGGTAGTGTCCTCGACATCGCTGCTTTCCGAAAAAGTATCAAGTTCGCTTTCTAACTGTATCTCTAAAATTATTTCCCACCATTTCAAGACTAATAAACCACATTTTGAGAATTAATTCATGCATGTGAGTTATATCTTTCTAGGGTATTACATTATACCCCCTAAAAATAAATTTGTCCTCGAATTTAAATAAAAACATACCTCAATGCTGGAACAGAAATGGATATCTACTCCGCATCTCTTGTTCACTCTCCCATGTGCACTCCTCTATGGACTAGTTCCTCCAAAGCACTTTAACCATGGGGATCTCTTTGTTTCGAAGTTTATTGACCTATCGATCAATAATCTCCATTGGAATTTTCTCATAAGACAGATCATCACTTAGATCCACGTCCTGAACCTCTAAAATGTGCGATGGATCGGACACATACTTCCGCAGCATCGAGATATGGAATACTGGATGTACATGGCTCATACTGAGTGGAAGAACCAGTCTATAGGCCACACTACCAATCTTCTCAAGAATCTCAAATGGGCCTATAAACCTTGGTGATAGCTTACCCCTCTTCCCAAATCTCATAACACCCCTCATCGGTGAGACCTTAAGGAAGACATGATCACTAACTGCAAAATGTACATCCTTCCTCTTCGGATCAGTATAACTCTTCTGCCTACTGAAGGCAGTCTTCATCCGCTCTCTGATCATAGGAACCTTTTCCATAGTCTCTCTGATCAATTCTGGTCCCTCAAGCTGCTTCTCTCCTGGCTCCACCCAACACACTAGAGATCTGCACTTCCTACCATATAGTGCTTCAAATGGAGCCATACCAATAGAAGAGTGATAACTATTGTTGTAGGAGAACTCTATCAATGGAAGATAATAATTCTAGTTACCTTTGAAATCCAAAACACATAATCTCAACATATCCTCCAAAGTCTGGATCATTCTCTTTGACTGCCCGTCAGTCTGCGGATGGAAGGCAGTACTAAACCGTAACTGGGTACCCATAGCCTCCTGAAACTTCTGCCAAAACTGTGATGTGAACTGTGTACCCCTGTCTGATATAATCACCAAAGGAACTCCATGAAGTCGCACAATCTTATCCACATACAACTGTGCGAACTGAGCTGACTTATAGATGGTCTTATCCTCCAGAATATGAGCAGACTTCATTAACCAATCAACAATCATCCAAATACAATCATATCCTCTTGAAGTCCTCGGTAGACCAACTATAAAATCCATAGTCACTTGTTCCCATTTCCATTCTGGCAACTCTATCTCCTGAAGTAGCCCTGATGACTTTTGATGCTTGAACTTAACCTACTGACAGGCTAAGCATTTCGACACAAACTAAGTTACATCTTTCTTCATCCCTGGCCACCAATAAACATTCCACAGATCATGGTACATCTTGGTAATCCCTGGATGTACACTGTATACAGAATAGTGTGCCTCTCGCATGATCCGATCTCATAGCTCATCACAATCCGGTACACATATGCGTCTCCCACATCTTAATACCCCATCCTCTACTGTGAACTCTATCATCCTCCCATTCTGTACCTCTCCCTTGAGCTTCAATAGATAAGGATCTCTGTCCTAAGCCACTTTTATATCATCTAAAAATAGTGACTTCAACCGAAATTGGGCTATCAGAGCCTGATTCCAATCCTGGGAACCCAAATCCAACTCTACTCCTAAATCTGCCAACTCCCTCATCTCTCGGTTCAATGGCCTCCTGCCAATCACAATATGAGCAAGACTACCCATCGATTTTCTGCTCAGAGCATTCGCCACTACATTGGCCTTTCCTGGGTGATAGAGAATCTCACAGTCATAATCCTTAAAAAGTTCCACCCATATGCATTGCCTAAGATTCAGATCCTTCTGCTGAAATATATACTTTAGACTCTTATGATCAGTATATATCTAGCATTTCGATCCATATAAATAGTGTCTCCAAATCCTCAAGGCAAAGATCCCAACTACCATCTCCAAATCATGAGTCGGATAATTTGCTTCATGCTTCTTTAACTGATGAGAAGCATAAGCAATTACCCTAGCAATCTGCATCAATACACACCCTAGGCCAATCCGAGAAGCATCACAATACACCATGAATTTCTCCCCCTCAACTGGTAATGCCAATACTGGAGCACTGGTAAGGCAATACTTCAAAGTCTAGAAACTACGGTCACACTCATCCGTCCAGACATACTGCTCCTGTTTCCTCATCAGTCTAGTCAGTGGAGCTGCAATCTGGGAGAAATCCTTCACAAACCTCCTGTAGTATCCAGCCATACCCAAAAAACTGCGCACCTCTGAAACACTGGTAGGCTGTGGCCAATTAACAACCACCTCAATCTTTTGAGGATCCACCTTAATCCCATCCTTGCATATCATATGACCCAGAAAACACACTTTGGTTAGACAGAACTGACATTTAGATAACTTAACATACAATCGATGCTCCCGAAGTGTCTGCAATACTATCCTCAAATGCTCCACATACTCCTCCTCACTCCTGGAATAAATAAGTATGTCATCAATGAATACAATGAAAAACTTATCTAAATAAGACTTGAACACCCTGTTCATCAGATCCATGAAAGTTGTCGGTGCATTGGTCAACCCGAATGGCAACACCAAAAATTCATAATGCCCATACCGGGTCCTGAAAGCAGTCTTGGCTACATCACTCTGCTTAATCTTCAACTGATGATACCCAGACCTCAAATCAATCTTAGAAAAATGGCTAGCCCCTTGCCGCTGAAAAAATAAATCATCTATCCGAGGCAACAGATACTTGTTCTTTACTGTGACTTTGTTCAGCTGCCTGTAATCTATACACATCCTCAATGAGCCATCTTTCTTCCTCATAAAAAATACTGGTGCACCCAAGGAGAACTACTCGGTCTGATAAACCCTCTATCTAATAGCTTCTGTAACTGTATCTTTAATTCCTGCAACTCAGTTGGAGCCATTCTGTATGGTGGAATAGATATTGGGTCTGTGCCTGCATGCATCTCTATCTCAAACTCAATCTCCCTGTTAGGGGGCAATCCTGGCAACTCTTTAGGAAATACGTCAGGAAACTCCTGAACTATCGGTATCTGATCCAACTGTACTGAATATCTCTGTACATCCACTACATGTGCCAAATAGGCTGAACAGCCTTTCCCAATCATCCTCCTAGCCTGGATAGCAGAAATCAGGTTAACTCGAAACTCCCGAATATCACCCTAAAACTCAAACTCAAGCTGCTCCTTAGGCTGGAATCTAACTCTCTTCCGATAATAGTCTATAACTGCCCGGTGTCTCATCAACCATTCTATACCCAAAATCACATCCAACTCTAATACGGACAACTCAATCAAATTAGCACGCAAAATATGATCATCAATCTCAACAATGCAATCAGGGTAGTAATAATCAACATCAACACTGATACCCATAGGAGTGGCAATCATCAATGGCACATCTAATAACCTCCTCTCTTTATTCAATTTAGGTGCAAAATATGGTGACACAAAAGAATGAGTAGCACCTGAATCAAATAAGGCATCAGCAATCTCATTCTGAATCAAGATGGTACCTATGACAACATTGTCTGACTTGTGATCCTGAACCACCTTTTCTCTTTTAGTCCCTTTTGGCTCTTTCAATCTTATATTTATCCTCCATCTATGTGGCCTTGTCAGTCACTGTAGTCAAAGAAGTGAACTCTGTAACAAGTAAAGCATTATGCAGTGCAGCATGCAAACCCCTCTGAAATCTACTAATCAAGTCAGTCTCTATAAGTACTATATGAGTAGCATATCTACTCAACCGAATAAACTCCTCCTCATACTCCTTTACTGATCTGACCCCCTGCTCAAGTTGCTCAAATCTGATCAAATTACGGGTCCTCACACCCTCAGTAATAAACTCGTCAATAAGAACCTGCCTGAACTCTGCCCATGTAGATGGGTGCTCCCCATAAAGTCTGGGCTCCATATGTCTCGAGAACCAAGTCCATGCTTTACCCTTAAGCAATAAACCAACCAACTCAACTGATCTCAACTCTGAACAAGGTAGTCTCCTCACTACCTTCTCCACCTCCTCCAAGAAGTCAATTGGATATGTACCTCTATCTCCCCTGAACTCCGGTAAGTTTAGCTTCAGAAAGCTAAACATGGACACTCCACCTCCTCAATCTCTCTCTGACCTCCCTATATAGCTAGCTCCCACTGGCTACATAGGAGCCAGTGCTATAGGAACTGCCTCTGGTACTACTGGTGGAGGTACTACTGCAGGAGTAGGTGGTGGCTGTGCTTGCTATTTCTCCCATCTCATCTCTGCCATCTCCCTCCGTAACTCCAATAACCCTCTCATCATCTCCACTCTCCAGGGGTCATCGCCCCTCTCAGAATCCTCTGAAGTCCGTCAAAATTGAGACGGACCCTCAGATACAATAATCTCTCTAACCAAAGACTCATTGGAGGCAACCTCAGCCTCCCTAGTATCTCTGTCCCTATCATTGGACATCTCTGTAATCTATTAGGAAAAATGATAACAGTCTCAGATAATAGCAGAAACGCAGAATAATAACATATAACAGACGATAATAGCAAAGGATGACAAAGGAAATCCCATGCTTCATGGTATACTTAATTCTATCCCATTATGTACTTAATCATTATTTCTCTGTAATTCAGTCACTATTCATCTATAACCTAAATTCATAGTCTATAAACCTAGTGCTCTAATACCACCTCTGTCATGACTCGTTTTCGAATCACAATGGTCCTAGGGCACGGGAGATGCCAATTGCGACCGACACCCATAGAACCCAGTATCACATGCATCATCTATAAAGTCTCAAGTAATTATTCATTTTAGTTATTTACCATCCATTATATTATCCTGTAATTCACTCTGTAAGCTTTCTGCAATTGGCTGTAACCATCATATACCATACCACAATATCATCATCAACATAATAATATCATCATCATATATATGTTCATATCCTAGCTAACCCATACATACCCATGGAGCAGCTAGATAATGAACACCACAAATAATAGTAATACAGTAATCAAGAAAATATACATCAGATTAACATTTGCAGATATCCCGGGATGACAGAAGATAGGAATTTGCAATCTACTCCTCTCCTAAAATGGGTAAACAAGTAAAGAATGAGTATAGATGATACTCAGTGAATCTACATGCATCATCAATGAAATATAGGCTGAAGTAATGGTTTACACATGATAAGAAATAATAGTACAGTATAAATCATATAAGTTTATAGGATATGTATCAGATATCAATAGGAATAATAATGGTCATAGCAAGTTATGGAAATCATATGGTAAGACAGACAAAGGGCCATGAAACACGTAGACTATGTGTAATCACACAGTCGATCACATATCACATAGGCATAAGACTGATCAAGTCCTATGATCGGGACCAATAACCCTTCCCAGCTAGGGCATTAATATCAATGTGCACATTGCCAACAGTATGTACCCACTACCCTATTGGTGAGTCAACTCGGTCAAACCACATTTATGTCAATAGAAATGAATAACATGTCAATAGACACCATTATGCAATAATAGTATCATCACTGTCAATATAATCAATATCACTCAAATCAAGTAGTATTTGAATCAATGGCATAGTAGAACACAATATATAAGCAAGGATATAGGTTATGGTAAACAACAAAGGTATGGAACAAAAGTTGGTTCGGTGGCGAAAAACAGTAGGCCAATTGGCATGCCAACGTCACTGGCGACAATGGCATTCAAATGGTAGGCCTATGGAATACAAACCAATAGGCCAAAGGCAAATGAGCTAGGCATTTCATCAAACACATGGTGGGCATACAATGGCAAGCCAATAGGTTAGGTTAGGTTACAAACTTGACTTGCCCAATTCAATCAACACAAAGTCACATTGTCAAACAAGGTATAGGCATTCAAGAAACAAGATTAAACAACATCTAAATAGGATCAAATGGCCATGGAATTCAAGCAAAAACCAAGCAATTTTCATAAGCATGAATAGTAATTATAGGTTCGGCCAAATGAGGGATTTTAGGGCAAGGTTCCAATCAATAATTCAATCAATTATACATGTTATTTGATGCATTATTGACTCACCTAAACTTCCAAAGCACTTTGAATATCCCAATTCCACTCAATTCCAAATCAATATAGAGCAACCTTGTCCAAAGTTCAATTCTATACCAAATAAACCATCAATTAGTTATCCATTCACATCCAATTAGCTAATTCTAACATCAATTAACAAAACCTAACACTAAATCAACAACTCATCTCTTACAACTTCAATTTAGCCAACCAAATTAGGGATTTCAACAAAATTGCATCAATTATTGCAAATTAACTACAAACTCATTCAATTGAACCTAAATAACATCTAAATAATCAATCAAACTAAACAAATAAACTCTTTACCTCAATTGGACAATATGGCCAAAATTCCCGTTCACAAATTCCTTAAAATTCTTCCACTCTCCAAGCTATCTAATGGAAGAAAATGATGAAGTAACAATTAAATTCAACTTTTCTACCAATTTTTCTTAAGTAATTTGATGGAAAAGTGATGAAAGAATGAAGAATGGAGAGAAAGAAATAGGTTCGGCAATGGAGAGAAGAAAGAAGAGAAAATGAACAAATTTTCTAAGTATAGAAATAAATAGAAAAATCTATATGAAAATTTACAACTTAATCCCCAAATTTCCTTCCATCACACTTTGGTCCAAAATCTTCTGTAATTTATTCTGTCAATTCTATTAAGATTTAGATATCAGAGTGTGGAGTCAATAGGCTTATTTTAATTTATACTTATTTATAAAAATAGTTCCGGAGTCATTCTGTAACCCCGACCGACCAATTTTCACTATTCACCTTTAGCTTCCTTAAAATAACCATTTTGCCATTAATTACTTTTTCAGTGTTCCTAAATGATTTTCACTTCTTTCTTTTTACCAAAATTACATATAAATTATAGTGATCTTTTACCCCCAAGTCAACTTCATAAATTCTTCTGTTGACCGGATAGCTCATTTCTCGGCAGTGTCTCCAACACCGCCGCTTTCTGGAAAAGTATCAAGTTCCTTTCTAACTATGTCTCTAAAATTATTTCCCACCATTTCAAGACTAATGAACTACATTCTGAGAATTAATTCATGCATGTGAGTTATATCTTTCTAGGGTATTACATGCCATGTGTGATTATTGATCTGTGAAGTTGAGGTTATAAGGATGACAAATTATTGAAAGTGTAAAAATAATTTTTAGTGCAGGCTGTGTAATTTTTGAAAGACTTGGTTTTGGGTCGGGAATAGTATTAAAATTACAAAGAAAACTCTGGCAAATTTTCTGTAAAATTTATAAGAAATAAATGGAATATAAGTATTGATTAATGAATTAATATTGATTGAATGATTTATGAATGGATTGTTTAATGGGTTCTACGGGTTTTCGATGACCTTAAGTCTACCCGTGCCTTAGGACCATCGCGGCCCAGAAGTGGGTCGTGACAGAGGCGTCGACCATCAACTTTTCTTCATTTTCTTAGACACTAGTTAGGTTTTAGTTTTGATTCTTTTCAATTTATTCTCACCTTAAAATTAGTTTTTTCATTTCTTTTGTTCTTTCAATTAAAAGAATCAAGTTGTAATTAGATTAAAGCAAAGTGAAGTTGCAAGAGATTGAACTTCATTTGGAGGATACTTCACATCAGTAAGATTTCTTTTTCTTTAATTTATTCATTGCTTTTCATTATTCATTTTACTTAACCAAAGCTAAAGTAAATATGATGATTGTTTTGAATATGTTTTATGCCTTAAATTTCATTATGAGTTAATTCTTTAATTTATAGGATTGTTTAATAAAACTATTTAGTGATTCTTGTTTAGGTTAATATTTAGAAAATTCAAAATTATGAATATATTGTTGATTTGAGTATCATTCCCATATAGATACTTAGCTACCACTAATATGCAAGTATTAATTGATATTTCGAAAGATAAAAGTTAGTATCAAGAATGAAATTAACAATATATGAGTTATACTTAGAAATGTCGTTAACTCTTAGGTTTAAATGAATTAGAGTTTTTATTTTATATACGAATTTCGAAAGACATGTTATATAATATTTACTTCTTATTTTGTTTACCTTGAATTTTATGGTTGATAGATGTTAACCCAATGTAATATCCCAGTAGACAGAACAATGGATAGTGACGAAGTATAGAAGACAATATAGATATAATGGACTATAGTAACAGATATAATATTAATTGAAGTATGAATAGGCTCAATCGATTATGAAAATATACAGAGAATGATAGAGAGTAATATTCAAGAATTTTTGAGTCTCAACCAGGCCACTTTGAAGATACTGTCCCGGAAAATGTTGGTGTTAATTACACTATCGGGAAAATAGCAGTCCGACTAATTTAAGAATTTTTAACCCAAACCTGGGGGGATTAAGTTAGTTAATTTTATGTGAAATTATGGTGAAAAGAAAGAGTTGAAAAATATTTTGGAATGCTGAAAATAAGAGTAATGGCAAAATTATAAATAATGACAACTTTGGGGGCAATTTTAGAAATTCACTATCTGGGATCCAGAAATAACTCAGAACTATTTTTAAATAATAGAACAACTTAAAATAAGGTATTTCACTCCCCAAACTTGAGGTTGAATTTAAACAGAATAGACGGAATAAATTACAAAAAGTTTTGGGGTCAAAATTGCAAATAAAAAAAATTTTGGGCCAAAGTACAATTAAACAAAATTGTGGGACCCACTCATTCTAGAATTAAGCCAAGGTGGCCATGGTGGGAGGAAATGATTTTTTTTATAGGAAATAATTATTGATTTATCAAATTAATTGAAATTGTGACAAATCATCAAAATCGAGAAATTTCTATTATTTTTATCTTCTATTTTTTTTTTTTTTTTTGGTTGGCTTTTGGTGTATATAAAAGATGATAAGGATATGTTGGCTGCCATTTTGGAGAGGAGAAACGAACCATATTAAGGGGAGAAAAACCAAAGGAATACGTCTACCAACCTTTCCAAAGAATCAACTAAAAATAGGTAGGAAATTGAAGAAGAAAGAAGTTTTAAGAAGATATATTCAAGCTTTTGGTGGAGCAAAAGAAGAGGGCAATTTAAGTATTTTAAATCAAGGTAATGATTTTAAACTTATAATTTTTAATTTTATTTAAGAGTTCTAAGGTTTGATTTGGCAAATAATTGAGGTAATTAAGTTAAAAATGTAAAGAATGAGTTAGGGTTTATATAGTTTCTGAATTCTGTTTTAAGGCAGTAAATTATAGCTATTATTTCAAAATTTTAATGACTTAATTTAAAGATAGTTAAAACATGAAAGTTGTATATAAATATGTTAATTAGATTTCTGTAAAAGTAATTTGTAAAATTCGAAGTGAGAAAAGAGTTATTGGGTAAAAATTGTGACTGACCTGGAATTAGATTTCCTAAAAATGCTACTATGTTTTTATTGTACATAATGATAGAGACAGAATTAGAAAAAGTTACCAACAAGAAAAGTGTTCATTTATGTCTTATCTATAATCTTGTAAAAGAGTTTTTCAATTTGATTTTTGGTTTATGAGATATTAGGTCATAAGTATAGACTGTCCGAAATGACTGTTTAACAGAACATAGGTTACAGAGTTCTATTAATATAAGAACCTTAAAGTTTGAATTAGAGAAAATATTAAACATGAAAGATGTTTATTTATAATTGGATGAGTACGGAATTAATTATAGGCATGGAAACAGGATATATCTGGATAAAGGTTTCAGAGTAGTAGTTTAATTTTGGAAATTCACTAATAATTGTTCAGTGATCCAAAAATTTTAAATTTTGGATATATTATAATTCTATGTGTCTATTTTCAATAGGAAAATGAATTACAGTAATTGATTAAGTATTGATTGAGTTATTAGCAAAAGAACAGTATCTAGAATGCAGGCAGCAGGACTGGTTATAATAGTAAGTTTAAATCAACACCATAAATTGTGTAGTAATGAGTTTAATGTGAAATTTGGATATGTTAGAACTTTATATATTAAGTTTAATTAGGAAAAAGAATTAAAATAATTGGATAATTGTAGAAAGAGATATGTGTAATGGAACACAGGCTACCAGTAAAGAATTTTGCACAAAAAAATCCTAGTAACTTAGAAATTTGAGGAATTTTCTTTAATATTAGTATAAGTAATGTAAGTTTATATTAAATCGTATCTAAATGTGTCACAACCCGATTTTTCAGACCGCGACGATCCTAGAGCATGAGAGATGCCAATGGCGACCAACACCAATAGAATCCAGTATCACATGCATCATCTATAAACCTTAAGTAATTCTTCATTTTAATTATTTACCATCCATTATATTATCCTATAATTCATTCTGTAAGCTTTCTGTAATTGGCTGTAACAATCATATACCATACCACAATATTATCATATAACAGTATCAACATAATAATATCATCATCATATACATGTTCATCTCCTAGCTAACCCATACATACCCATGGAGCAGCTAGATAATGAACACCAAAAATAATAGTAATACAGTAATCCAGAAAATATACATTAAATACTATGGCAGAAGTCCTCAGAAGATGGATGACAGGATTCTGCACTCTACTCCTCTCCTGAAATGGGTAAACAATGAAATGGTAATCAATAGGTATAACAATGGTCACATCAAGTTATGGAATCATATGGTAAGATAGACAGAGGGCCATGAAACACGTAGACTATATGTAATCACATAGTCGATCACATATCACATAGGCATAAGACTTATCAGGTCTTATGGCAGGGACCAACAACCCTTCCCAGCTAGGGCATTAATATCAATGTGCACATTGCCGACAGTATATACCCACTACCCTGTTGGTGAGGCAGCTCTTTCAAACCACATTTAGGTTAATAGAAATGAATAACATGTCAATAGACACCATTATGCAATAATGGTATCATCACTGTCAATATAATCAATATCATTCAAATCAAGTAGTATTTGAATCAATGGCATAGTAGAATACAATATATAAGCAAGGATAAAGGTTATGGTAGACAACAAAGGTATGGAACAAAAGTTGGTTCGGTAACGAAAAT
>CANXYC011433057.1:0-17680 GCA_948193065.1 Aleurites moluccanus
ATTTATTTTTTTTTAATTTTTTTTTTAATAACCACCAAAAAAATTCAAAAACCCCCCCCCCCCCACCAAAACCCCCCCCCCCCCCCCCCCTCCGTACCAGAATTGTAACACCCAAAGTTTTCCTCGCATGCTTTAGCTTGAATTGATGGATACTAAGTGAGTAAATTATTGTTTTTCTTTGATTTATAAGTGTTGTGTGGCTTTGTAGTTTAAGTTTGAAAATTTTAGGTATAAATAAGCGGCATTTTAATTTTTTAATTTATAATTTTTAACGATAAAAATAAATAAAATAATTAATTTTGTTTACAAAGTCAAATTTAAAGGACTAATTAGCTAGTTTATATATATATATATATATATAAACAACTTAACTAATTAGATTAAATTTTAAAGACAAAATACCAACCAATCATTGTTCAAAAATTTCTGACCCTTTTTATTTCTTTAAAATAATATAAATATAAATTACTCCTTTAATGCTTAGTCACAAGTTCGAGCCACAACAACTATAAATACATTATTTTTTTTTTTAAATTCATAATATATTCATTTTAAATCCATGAATTTAAATAAATACTCGTTGAAATCCTTGTAAAAAAAATTTCATTTTGACTTATTAAAATTTTAAAACAACTCCATAATAATTTGTTAAAATTGTTTAAATAATAAATTTTAATTTCAAATAATTCATAAAAATAATTTCATAAAATATTTCTTATAGAATAATATTTTTTTTTAAATCATAAAAATTTGAGTTATTATAATTATTTTTCTCAAATATTTGGTTGAATAAAAAAAATGGAGGAATTGAAAATCGATTCCACATAAAACTATTTGGTTCTTTAGATACATGAATCTTAGATAAATTTAGTTTGCTATATAAAATTGTGAACTATTAATAGTGAGAAAATATGTTAAGTAATAACTACATTTATATCAAATATGTCCTTAATTCAGACGAGAGTGCATTAAATGTTTTGACATTTTACAATTGAAAAATGCTTTTTTTAAGTCCCTATTACAAATTTATCGGAAGATATTGGTTAAGTTAATTTAAATTGTGCAGTACCATGTGATAAAATTAAATGAGAATAACTAGCGAATGGAAAAATTACTAGCAATTTTAGTGATAGCAACTAAAAAAAAATTCTCTTATAATTATAAAATAATGGTACAAATTAGAGCTCTACTATGCTTAGGAAAAATATTCCATATGATCAGATAAATACAAAAATTAAAACAATATAAAGGAAAGGGAATTGATTACAGTATCATACAGAGTAAAAATGAACCAATAATCATAACTCTTAAATTAAATAGAATGTGACATTTAAGGATGAGTTCAGCTTCTATTCTGAAGCAAAGCAGAGGTAGAACCAACAGAAGATGTAGTTAATACAGAAGAATCAGTATTAGAACTATAGCTTGATGAAGTTTGGTTTTGGAGTCCCTCCGAATCAGTAACCAATAAGGAAAGTGATGAAACTACAGGAGGAGCAAAATATGTAGGCACAGGCAATTTTGATGGAAGAAGAGGCAATGGAGCTTCAAAATTAAGAACTTGAATTGCTTGCCTAATGGGTGGTCTAAATTTTGCATCTGGGTGAGCACACCAGAGCCCAACAATCATTAAACATTGCAATTGCTTCTCATTAAAATCTCCACTTAGTCTTGGATCAGCTGCTTCCAGTAATTTTCCTTCTCCATAGAGATTCCAAACCCATTGGACCATGTACAATTGATCTTCATTTGCCTTGTGGTTAATGGGTTTTCTTCCACAAGCAATTTCTAAAGCAACAATGCCAAAACTATAAACATCTGATTCTTTGCAAGCCTTACCCGTAATCACACATTCTGGTGCCATATAACCCATAGTCCCTGCCAAAACTGTGGTTTGTGGACCTTTTCCATGGTCCATAAGTCTTGCCAAACCAAAATCCCCAAGTTTGGCATTAAAATTAGAATCCAACATCACATTGCTTGATTTTATATCTCTATGCACTACTAATTGCTCCCATTCTTCTTGTAAGTACAGCAATCCTGAAGCCAAGCCTTGAGCAATATTGTACCTCACTTCCCATGTCAACAAGCTATTTTCTTTAAAAAGATGGGAATCCAAGCTTCCATTTGGCAAGAATTCATAAACAAGTAAAAGTTCGTTTCTTTCATGACACCAACCTATAAGTTGCACTAAATTTCTATGCCTTAATCTACTAATAATCTTTACTTCTGATGCATACTCCTTGATCCCCTGTTTTGAACCTCTTGATACTCTTTTCACTGCAACATAGGAATTGAATTCCTTCAAGAATCCTCTATAAACCGAACCAAATCCTCCTTCTCCTAGCTTTTCTTGCTCTGAAAAGCTATTCGTGGCACGAACCAAATCATTGTATGAAAACTTTCTAGGGCCAGTACCCCTTTCAAAATCATCATCTATTGATAAATCAAACTCAATTTCATCATTTTCTTTTCCCTTTTTACCTCTTTTCCAGAAGTAAAAGGAAATCAAACCAATAGAAATAACAAATCCACTTACACTTAATCCCACCACAACTCCTACTAATTTGCTCTGTTCATCATCTATTATATTCTTATTAATTTGTAAACTTGAACTAAAAGACCATGAGTGAAGAGTATGAATTTCAAAGCTTATTCCTGTAGTAGCTGAGAAACCAATCATGACCCATTCAGGCAAATGGTCCCTTAAATCAACAGGATAAGAAAGATTCTGTTGAATTATCGAATTATTATCAAAACCAGTGAATGTAACACGTAAAGTTTTCAAAACAGAGTCATAGTTAATTGAAACAGAGTTTATTCTACCATTTTTTATACTACTAAACCATGTTAAATTACTCTTAGAAACCGTAGAATTAATATCGATACCTACATGATCAGAGGGTGGATCCCATTCATTCCGATAAGTATCAAACTCTACAGCAACAAATGGATTTGCAGAAGTCTCATTTTCTCTAGCAAGACCAAGACCGCCGCCTTGCATATTAGGAAGTGGAAAATCAAGGCCTGCAAGAAAGAAAGCCATCCCATCTCCATAATTGGCACTGTTCTGTGAATTAATTGAGAAGTTAAAATTGGTATTGAAGTCTGTGAGATTATTTGAGGCCTTATCCCAAAGGTGCAATGGTTGTGAATAAGCCATTCGACCAACGCTGCCAGACATTGACAAACCTCGCTGGTTCACGGTGAGAAGAATAGTCCCTGTACCAGAAAAAGTGGCATTTCCTGTGAAAGTTATGTTTTGATCATTTTGATTGAAACTCGGAAAAGTAAAATTTAGGGAATTCACGTGAGGGGCTTTGAGAAAGATCAAGAAAGTGATTATTGTGAAGCAAAGAAACAGAGTATTCTTTAACTTGCATATAGCCATGGCTGATTGAAAATAAAAATTTAGTGGTATAAGTTGAGATATAGCAGGTCTTTAAATTAAGAGAACGTCACTCGTTGTGAAGAATAAATAATAAAGAAGTTATCAATGGTTTAGAAGTTGTCAATGTCTTCATTCAAAAAGAAAAAAAAAAAAAAAAAAAAAGCAAGTTGTCAATGTCTTTTGTCTTCACTCGTTTGGACATGTATAGAGAAACTGAAAAAGTACTCATGTTTTAATTACATATCAAAGTAAAATATGTTTGAAATATTAATTTTTAATATTGGGGGTGATAGATTCAAATTGAGCTTAATATAATAATAATTTTTAAGTTGAATCTATCTTAAAGGAATGCTTCAAGCTGATCAATTTTGAAGATTAAACTGCTTATTGTTTGAATTCTCAATTTAAAATCTAAAATTGATTAATTAAGATGAAAATATTATAACAGGGTGAATTTTTTAATTTAAAATTAATTGTTAAAGTATTTGACAATAAAAATAAATAATTAATTTTGAATTTAATTAAATTTTTTATAATCACCAAAATTCAGCATATTCTAATAAGTAATAAAGTGTTTTTTGAAAATATAATTTTATATTACCAAAAAATATTTATTTTATAATGAGATTCAAATACCATCAAAATATTTTGTCCAAACGGGGAATTTTTTTTTATTTTTTTTTTTTTTTAGCATGTGAACAACTTTAAAATGGAATAAACACTTAAATATGGAGGACAATTTAATCATTCTATTTTTAAGTGTTCTTTATTTTATTTTATTTTTCTCACTATGCATTGGATATATATGAAATGAATCATACACCTGAAGGTTGGGAAGAAATTTTTCAACTGTTAACACCGGTTTAAAAGTGGCCGTAGGCTCAATCTTGCAGAGCTTGGATGAGAGCACCCAACACACTATAAATAGGCATGTAAATTTATTATATTTTTCTTATCACTTGTATTAATAAAAATCACTTTTATTTTATATTTATATGATCATTTCTATTTGAATTGACAATTTTTTATATTTTAAATATTCATCCTATAATTAACAGTATAGTATATATAAAAAAAATTTAATTTATTTATTTGCTCAAATCACTAGCTGACAATTCACGACACTGTCTGTATACTAATAAGTTAAATTATTTTAATGTTATATATCCCTGTATTGATATAACTAAAACAAAGAACTCTTAATTAAAACAATTCAAAGGTTTTAATATCTTGGATTAATTTAGGGATAACACCAACTGACTAATAATTAAGCATGCATCACTTTGGAAAATACAAGTTATTGCATGTCCATAGTCAATTGGAGCCTGCTTGAAGGATTCAATTGGTTTGTTGCAATAAATCTTGGCAAATAATAGAAGTCAAATGTGTTTATTATAATTTAGAAGACATTGCGCGTATTGGCTTATACATGCACTTGACAAACGACTATCCCTATATGCACGATTGCTTAGGAATAGAATACTCTTTTACCAAAAAGAAAATTCTACCCAAAAACACCTTTTATACAGAGATCATATAATCTTTTGGGTAAAGAAAGTAAAATATATATATATATATATATATATATATATATATATATATATATATACATATCTTGTTTAACATTTTTTTTTTATGAAAAACAACTCATATAATAAATAATAAATTAAATAATAAATTAAAATTGATTTTTATGATGATGACTATAAAATTATTTTTGTTATTTTTTTTTTTTTGTTATCGTTGCACTTATAATTCTAAATTTTTCTTGTTTAAGAAAAAAAATGTAAGTTTTTAAACATGTCTCAGCCAATATTAATATTGAAGGGGTAATATTATATTGATAATTTTCCCCCAAATTAATTATGATATGGGGATAAACTGTTATAAGAGATGAGGTTATTTATGTAATTTACTAGTGGTTGAATATAGGGAATTTTTTTTTATTTTTTTTTTTTTGAGGGAAAAATAGAGGGAAATTAGGTCAAAAAAAGTGATTGAATTATTTATTTATTTTTTTGAACTGATGATAATTGTGATTATTATCTCTTTCTTTATGCACATTATGATTTGCTTTTAAGTTTTGCTATTTTACTCTTATGTTTCTTTGTAACCATAAAAAAGAAATCAACTAACATTATTGAATAATTCTAAAACCTGAATTTTTAAGTCTTCTATAGCCATATTCTGTATATATTTATGTTTTACTGTACGTGTTTCAAGAATACAGTAAAATCAAATGATTTTGACAAATACAATACCGCTAGGAAAATTAGCTTTTTTATTATATTATTTATTTTAACTTCATGATATTGTACTTGGAAATCTTAAAAAATGTAGTTTCAAGCATTTAAAAGAGGAAAAAAAGGCACTCAATAATTAAATAATTAATTTTAAATAACTTTATATTTTATAATTAAACCTCAACTTAAAATAATTAATTTAAATTATTTAAATAATACTGAATTAGCTGATATAAATTTCACGTAAAATCTTTGTTAAGATGAATCAATGTTTTTAAATTTGGTCTAATCAAATAATTGATGAAGATAAATGTCAGAGGTCAGAGATTTAATCGGAATCATATCGAAATTAAATTGAAATTAAATCGAAAATAATTAAATTAATATAAAAAATATAAATTTACTATATTAATACAAAATTTAATATAAAATAATAAAATATATGTAATAAAAATTAATAATATCAATTACCATTAATTCTAATATTAATTTAATATACATTTTTAAATAGCATGAATCCAATTATTAGAATTTAAATATTAATTTAGTTAGCATTAATTTAGAATTTAAATATTAATTTAGTTAGCATTAATTTACACAAATATAAAATTTAATTATATTGAAAATTACTATAATTCTAATGTAAATTTTATTTAGCATGAATCTACTTACACCATTAGCATATTTTTGAATTATAATTTAATGGTTGTGAGTTAATTATTCTACTAAAGAGTGAACGTAATGAGATTAAATAAATAATTTGATCACATATATTTGTACATTCAAAAATGACATATGTGTTTGATTGGGATAATAGTAGAATTGTAGAAATAAGAGTTTTAAAGATAATTAATACTTTTGTTGTGTAAATAAAAATAAGATATATATCAAATATTTATAAAATATATCATACTCAATATTGCCTATTAAAAATTATGATAAATAAAAATATATTAAGATAAAATAAATAGATAAGTAAATGAATTAATATAAATTACAAATAAACTGATCGGTAAATTTATTAAATAAAATTTTAAATAATAGTAAATATATTAATAATAATTACAATCTTATATATAAAAAAATTCAAGATATTATTAATTTTAAACATAATTTTTTGAATTAAAAAAAATAAAATAATTATTATGAGATCTTTGTATTTTATCATATTATATTAAAAGGTTCATATAATTTCAAAGTTATATTAAAAAATTTATATATTTTGATTCTGTTATATTATAAGTTTTTTCCACCCATTTTTTCTATCAGTCAAAATCTAAAATTTAAATTTTAATTAAAATATTTATTTTAATATTCAAAATATCTCTCTCACCCTTTTTCGTACCACCAACTCAATCAAATCCTAAAATTTAAGAAAAATTTCATAAATCACACTTTCAATATTCATCATCACTTTCAATTTTCATCATCATCTTTATTAAACTTGTGCATGGTAAGGACTATGACTTGATTAAACATATTTGATTAAGCAAATGGTTTTTTTTTTTTCAATAATTTTGGTTTGTTAAAAAAAAATTCAGTAATCATTTTACTACTGAGTTTTGAATATACTGTGTTTCTTCTACTTCGCTACAATTTACATATTTATTTCCTAATTCGCATTCTTTCTTTCAATCTCATACAACAATTAGATTTCTCTTTTCTGTTTGGGTAACTTTTTCTCTTTTCTCTGTTATTTTCTTAATTATGCTATGTGGGTAATCGCCATTTTTGAGATCTAATATACTCTGTAGTTACTTTTACACTTAACACTCGCGATTTATTGTGAGTTATTTACAGTATATTGGGTAAAAAGCATGAAATTTTGCTAGAATATTGAGATGGAATTTCTGGGATTCGGGGGACGTAGTCACTGTTCTTGATGGTAGTGGTCACGAAAAATTATTTATCCCTATCCTCTCAAATCACTGTAAAAAAAAACACACAGAATATAAAAACTACCATAGAAAATAAAACCAATGTGAAATCAGGCAATAAAACCCATTAACAATAAAAACAGCATAAATTTGTAAAACAATCACATGCATACACCGCATGGTATAGGTTTTCGGATCTATTCGCGTGCGTCCAGAGGAGAATTTTTAGCTCATCCTACCAATTTGAGGCACCGTAGAATTGAAATATTTTATATCAATATAAAATATTTTGAATTAATTTTTATTTAGGTTTTGAAAAGGTTTAATTAATTTATATAAGAGTCGCACTTGATTATGTGAAAACAAGCAAGTGGTCCTGTGTTCGAGCTTATGAAAAGATTTTTTTTTTTTTTCTATTAAGATTAAAGGGAACCGGTTAGTCCACTTGAACCATGATCGGATTGATCGTTTCACCGATTATTCATAATTCGTAGATTGTCAATTGTGCATAAATTGTACTGTTCTTTTTTTTTTTAAAATTTATATAATATATATTAATAAAATAAAATAAAATAAAATAACAAGAAAATTCACGTAACTTCACGGTTAACATCAAGTTAAATCACCCTAAGGTTGCATGTTCAATTCACAGGACTGATACCTTATCTATTGACATTTTTACACCATTTTATTACTTTTTTACTTAAAAATAATATTTAAAAAAATTTATAATAACGCGAAAATTTTTAATTAACTATTTACATGGAATACGTAAAAATATGAACAAATAAATAATATATTTTCAAAATCATAATAATCCAAAATTTTAAATATAACAACAACGCAATATAAATAAATAATTATATTTCTTATAAAATATAATTTTAAAATAAATAAAAATTTATTATTTATTTTATATCATTACATATGCATCATATTTATTTTAAATATATAAATAATAAATTTTAAATTATATAATAAAATTCATGATTTTTATATTATATAATATTAATTTAATTATTCTTAGTTTAATTTTGGTTGGACTCCAGTTCACCCTACGACTCATTACCCTCAGTTTTCACTAAACCACACTGAGACTGAAAACATTACTTAATATAGACGCAGAATGATGCACAAAATGCCAATCTGTCCTTCGGAGAAGCAAATCAGTCCACCTGTTAAAAGGTACAGATTTCATTCTGCTTTTTCAATATTGTCAATAGGGGAAAAACGAAAAATAAGAGAGCCGGATGAAATTGATCCTCACCTTGTCAACTCTGTTTGGTCTGACACTCAGAAAATGCAATTAAGGAACGTGAAATGAAAAACAATGGTTGTTGCATGATTGTTTTCCAAACATGTTCACCTGTAAATTGCAATTGTGTCCATTTAAAATGTAAGAATAAAATTAAAAGAAACAGAGAGAAGGGGAATTAGTATTTAATTGGATTATGCTAGTAAAAAGGAAATGTGAAGCAGATGAAAATACCAAAACTAGCAGTAATGGGGACATAAGAGACCAATCCTCAACTGCTCTCGAGTCTTCTATGGTGTCTTTCAACAAGAAAGAACCATCATCAATTTCTCCAGACTGAAATTCGACGTTGCCATTATAAGCATATCAGAAACTTTTAATAACTGCTTATGTAAAAGATAATCACTGAACCATACATGTTAGATTTGATCCCAACCACAATCTTTTTCTGATCTGAACCAGTGTCAGACTTCACTTGGAATATCTGAGGATAAAAGTTTCAATCAATTCTGCAATTATGCAAATGATTTTCAAAGTGAAGGATCAGATAAAAAGGTTTGCATAAGCTTAATGTAACAAACATTACAAGCAAGTAATAAAAAAAAAGCAGTACACAAAATGAATTTTTCAAGTTAATGAGCATTAAAACTAACCTTATCAACTTGATTAACATGTGAATGAGTTTTAAACTGAAGGAACAAACAACAAGGTTGTGCAAATAGCCAGTGTATTATTTCATAAAAGCAGAGTAATTAACCATATAAACATATTAATTAAAAAGGTAGAAGAATTTGCCTTGTTAGCTCCTCTTAATTTGTGGGACAGAATAACAAGGCATAGGCATTCCAGATGATTGCATTCTGCATTTTTTATTGGACAGACCAAAAAAAATAATTCATTTTCTTTGCAGATCTGCTGATTCCCAATATTAATCTGTAAAAGAAATATGAAACTATCAAATATTATAAGCAGAGTAACAAAAAAAACAGAGCACACCAGGTAAACTTATCTAGTTAATAAATCATCAGAATTCACCTTGCAACTCCTCTTTATGGACTGACAGAGTACATCCAAATGCAGACATGCCTATGGAACATCAATTTGCCCATTATGTACCCTTTGCAATTATTAATCATTAACAAGCATTATATGCATCCCTTCTAGGAGAGTTTTCAACATGCAGCTTTGAAAAGTTTTGAAGCTTTATAAGCATACATGATTGTCTATCTGCTCTGGTGACACTACCATTGAAGAAAGGCCACAATCCCAAGCTGTTGCAATAAGTTGAAGTCCCACCACAGCAAGGAAAAATACTGATACAGAACAATAAATGTTAACAACAAAGAGAGGAACATTCCATGCCGCATTGATCATCCAACATATCAAGCTCCTTGTCATCAAGATTGCATAGTGCATCAAGCTCAGACATTAATTTGAATTTGGTGAAACGCTTTACATCCTCAAATTCTAGATAGTCAATTTATCTGAAAAACCAAATTAAATATGAGCATTTTGATATCAATGTTGTTCGAGAATAGGTATCAGTGAAAGAGTTCTGGAAAAGATAACCAAGAAATATGACTTGCCACAAAATTTGGCAGAAACTTGTGTGTTGTTCGAAAGCAACTTAGATTGAAAATGTGAAGAATTGAATCCCATTTTGTTTTCCAACCAATGATTTTTCCCCTTCTGCAGTGAGCAGCATAGAACTTGTAAGCACTTAAATGAATAACAAATAATTAAGATAGGATGTTGATTTAACTTACAAAGGAATGAAGTGGAGAGAAGTAAAAACTTGAAAAGGAAGTTGGGTCTTGCCCTCCATTACAATTTGATGTGTAGAGTTTACAAGTAAGCTGCAAAACAGTACCCAACGATGAGTAAGGGGGAAAGATAGAGAAAGCCAAAAATAAAAAATTAAACTTTTGTGAATGGAACACCAAGATGCACCTGCAATCATGGTGAAGAGTGGAAACACTAATGTCACATTGCAAGATTTTTGTCAATCTGCAAATAAATATAAAAACACATGAAATATCCAAGAATTTTAAAGAGTAAAACAAGTCTTCTTATAAGAAAAATATATACCTGAATAAATGTGCAAGGGACTCTTCTAAGTTGCACCAGCCACTAGATTGAATCCAGTTCCCTTCAATTTTAATATATGGGATGTGAGCAATCTTAGGCCAATCAGCGCCTGCTTTGTTTCTGCATCTTTCTGATAATTGAGGAGAGTCTTCAATGTGTAAATATCCTAATGCAACAAAGTTGGCGATCCACTAAGGTAAATACATGAAATTAGGACAGATAATGAGCTGGCATAAAGCAGGAGAACATGTTGAAGACCCTTTGGGAGGGACACCAACTTCAACATATGTTTTATCTGAAGCTCTCTGAGGTTGCCAAGGCATTGTCATTGCATATCCCCATCATCCTTACCATCTGACAAATCTGGCTCCTCTTAATTTGTGGGACAGAATAGCAAGACGTACGCATTTCAGATGATTGCGTTCTGCATTTATTATTGGACAGACCAAAGCAATACTTCATTTTCTTTGCAGATCTGCTGATTCCCAATATAAATCTGTAAACGAAATATGAAACTATCAAATATTATGAGCAGAGTAACAAGAAAAGCAGACCACACCATGTAAACTTTTCTAGTTAATAAATCGTCAGAATTCACCTTGCAACTCCTCTTTATGGACTGACAGAGTACATCCAAATGCAGACAGGCCTATGGATCACCAATTTGCCCATTATGTTCCCTTTGTAATTACTAATCTTTAACAAGCATTATATGCATCCCTTCTACAAGAGTTTTCAACATGCAGCCTTGAAAAGTTGCTTTATAAGCATACATGATTGTCTATCTGCTCTGGTGACACTACAATTGAAGGCTATAATCCCAAGCTGTTGCAATAAGTTGAAGTCCCACCACAGCTAGGAAAAATACTGGTACAGAACAATAAACGTTAACAGAAAAGAGAGGAACATTCCATGCCACATTGCTCATCCAACATATCAAGCTACTTGTCATCAAGATTGCATATGTGTCAAGCTCAGACATTAATTTGGTGAAACGCTATCCTCAAATTCTAGATAGTCAATTTTTCTGAAAAAACAAATTAAATATGAGCATTTTGATATCAATATTGTTCGTGCATAAGTATCAGTGAAAGAGTTCTGGAAAAGAGAACCAAGAAATGTGACTTACCACAAAATTTGGCAGAAACTAGTGCGTTGTTCGATTGAAAATGAAAAGTATTGAATCCCATTTTGTTTTCAAACCAGTGGTTTTTCCCCTTCTGCAGTGAGCAGCATAGAACTTGTAAGCACTTAAATGAATGCCAAATAATTAAGATAGGCTGTTGATTTAACTTACAAAGGAATGAGATAGAGAGAAGTAAAAACTTGAAAAGGAAGCTGAGTCTTGCCCTCCACTACGGTTTGATATATAGAGTTTACAAGATGAGGAAGGGGGAAAAGATAGAGAAAGCCAAAAACAAAAACTTTTGCGAATGAAACACCAAGATGCACCTGCAATCATGGTGAAGAGCGAAAACACTAATTGTCACATTGCATGATGTTTGTCGATCCGCAAATAAATATAAACACATTAAATATCCAAGAATATTAAAGAGTAAAACAAGTCTTCTTATGATAAAATATATACCTGAATACATGTGCAAGGGACTCTTCTAATCAGAGTTGTAGCAGCCATTTGATTGAGCCCATCTCCCTTCAATTTTAATAAATGGGATGTGAGCAATCTTAGGCCAATCAGCGCCTGTTTTGTTTCTGCATCTTTCTGATAACTGAGGACAGTCTTCAATGTGTAAATATCCTAATGCAACAAGGTTGGCCATCCACTCTGGTAAATACATTAAATTAGGGCAGCTTATGATAATGAGTTTGCGTAGAGTGGGAACATGTTGAAGACCCTTTGGAAGGGACACCAATTTCAACATATGTTTTATTTGAAGCTCTCCGAGGCTTCTAAGGCATTGCCATTGCATATCACCATCATTCTTACCATCTGACAAATCTAGCTCCTCACAGGCCTCAATGATAAGAATCTCAAGAGAGGTCAGATGTTGCAAAGCATGAGACAGAGTCCTTATTCTTGGACATTGAATAATATCTAGCTGTTGGAGAGAAGTGAGGTGTTGCTCCAACTCCTCTGGAAGAAATTCTAGATACTCAATTTTCCAAATACCAAGAATTTTCAATTGAGAAAGAGGAGGCGAAAGATAAAGTGAAGAAGAGCTAGATTCTGCAGCTGAAATCTTTATCTTCACTAAATCCTCCAATAACTTGTTGCTGGCACTTTTCACTACCAATGTTCTGACAGATGGAATCAATGGCATTGAAGTCAAGGAAGGGCAAGACTCGATCTCCAAAGAAGCAAGACAATGAAATTGGAGCAACTCAGAAATGGATGCATCCCTCCTGCCTCTCCACCATCCCTTCAGATTAGGACAATTTGAGAGCCATAAATACTCTAAGGAAGGGAAGAGTAACGTTGGTCCTGACATTCCATTGGCATAACTGCTCCCAATCTCCAGGTACTCTAGATCAGTTAAATTAATAATTGACAAAAGTTTAAGAGAAGGAAACTGATTTAATGGAGGGAGACGTGGGCATCTTTTGCAGCTATCAATACGAAGGATGACCAAATTAGTGAGAGAAGAAATCCAACTTGGAAACTTCACTCTTCCGCACCCATTCACAGTCAGCCATTTTAAATTCAAGTGTGGCCGTAATTCTTCTACTGATAGTTCACGATCATCCATATCATTATCAGTATTATCATCGTCGTAACCCAATTTCCATGCTAATAGCAAGGATTGAAGGTATTGCTTCTCTTTCAAATTGGCTGCCTCAAATTCAGATCTTGCATTTTTCACATATTGCAAATTCAAGATATATAGCCATCCTCTTAAGTTGTTCAGGTAACATAATTCATTGAGTCCACCACTTTTCTTGGAAATGCCATTATCTTTGGCTACTAGAAAAGTTGACAAATTCCGAAGGGAAGTCAGCTGACCAATCCCGCGAGGCATATGGGTCAAACCATCACATCCCCAAATGTTGAGATGCCTAAGATTACGCAACTTTTTTATATCTTTTGGCAACTGCTTAAGCTTCTCACACTTTATTAATATGAGAACTTGCAGATTTTGGAGTTTAGCTATGGAATTGGGAAGCAACTTGATGCTTTTATTATAAGAAAGATCGAGATATCTTATGTGTTTCAATTTGTTAATGCAATGTGGCATTATCTCAACTCCCAAACTATGCAATTTTAGTACCCTTAGACGTTTCAAATTGGACAACATTATGTGAAATTCATCTTTCTCGATCTTACACCTCAAGTCATATGGTGCATAAAGCGTTCGCACCCTCCTTGCATCAAGCAAGGAATGTGAAACTTGCCTCAAAGAGTCTACTTCACCACCAAAAGATAAATGGCGAGCTCTTTTATCAATATATTCAATGCTTGAATCTAATAAAATGCTCTCTATCCCAGCCACTGACACAGCAAGATCATGCATTAGATCATGCATTTTACAACTTATTATACTACCAAAGATATCCACCTTTTCTACTTGAAAGAATGACCTCCAAAGAAGATCCATAAAATATTCAAAACCTATATCTTCAAGACATTGCTTTGAATCTGATGATTTAATGTAGCCTTGAGCCATCCAAAGATACACCAATAATTCTACTTTGATTATGGTTCCTTTCGGAATTAATCTACAATAAGCAAAGCAATATTTCAAATGTGACGGGAGATGATTATAACTTAATCTAAGAGTTTGTAAAATACCATTCCCTTTTTGATCCACATTTGAGAGGTCTTTATCTTTGAAGGACAACCACTCAGATAATGTATTTTTAAAATACAATACACGTCCTATAATTTTTATGGCTAAAGGGACTCCAGCACACTTGGCTATAATTTCCTTTCCAATCTTCTCGTGATCTGAGCTTGGAACTTGACCTTGTTTAAATGCCATCTTTGTGAACAAGGACCAAGAATCAACATCAAGTAGACCATTTAATTCATAAATTGAATCTGATTGTATCATC
Source organism: Aleurites moluccanus (assembly GCA_948193065.1). Classification (NCBI taxonomy): domain Eukaryota; kingdom Viridiplantae; phylum Streptophyta; class Magnoliopsida; order Malpighiales; family Euphorbiaceae; genus Aleurites; species Aleurites moluccanus. Next base: position 14,866 of record CANXYC011433057.1, read on the forward strand.
TCTGCAACATTTTTAAGGCGTGTGGTTACTAATATCCTACTCCCTCTTGCACCACCAAATAACAAATCCTTCAAGAAAAACCATTTTTCAGAGCTTTCATTCCATATGTCATCCAAAACAAGGAAATACATTTTTCCGTTAAGTTTTTCATGAAGAAGATTTTTCAGGGTATCCATTTCAAGGTTTAAAGGTTTCTCACCCATAGCAGATTCTAAAATCTTTTCAACTATTAGTCTTACATCAAAATTATCTGAAACAGAAACCCATAATTCTAGCTCAAAATGCGATTTTATTATCTCATCAGTGTACACAAGTTGAGCAAGTGTTGTCTTTCCTAATCCCCCAATACCAACAATGGAAATAATGGACACATTCTCTTCATAATTGGATGAAAATAGTAAAAGTTCTATAATTGCCTTTCTATCATTTTCTCTTCCAACAACTACTTTAGGTGGAGATGAGTGAGTTTGCATTCTTTCTTTAGAGATTACACTATGTGTCTCCAATTGGCACTCCCCTGACTCAAACATTGATCTATTTGCTGCAATCTCATTTAATCTATCTCTAATGGATTTAATTTTATGACCCATTCTAATACCATAAACAAATTGATTTGAATTTGAAAAGAAAAGGCGTACCTCCCTCGTCATTTTATTTCCATATTCAGACATCAATTTTCGCAGTAAACCTTCTGTAGAAATTTCATCCAACAAATCATCTGCATCGAAAAAAACTTCTTTCAATGATTCAAACCAAACAGTGACTTGATTACTCTTTGAGTACTGTTCCTCAGCATCGAGAAGCACAGCCTGGATCATAGTAACTGTGTTCTTGAGTTTCTCAAGTTCATCTTGGAAACCCCTCCATAGACAAATTTCTCTAAGGGCTCGAGAACCCAGCTTTGTAATGATTTCTCCGGCAATGTTGTAGAGGGCTCCTTCAGCCATGACTAAGTAGAAGATAAAGGTTTTTTTTTCTTTTTTTTTCTCCTTGAGGAAATAAGTAGTTAGCCGCCTCGCGTGGACTTGTGTTCATAAGTCATTTAAATAGAAAATAATTAAATCAATATTATATAATTCAAAAAATAAAAACTTTGTCATATAATTTAATAATTATTATTTATATGTTATATATATATATATATATAAATAAAAATTTAAAAAAATAATTTAGATTGTGTATATCTGTTTGTGTAGTGTGCACATCTATTATCTTTTTTCTTTTTATGAGTTCATATGGATTTTCATCATATTTTTTATTTAATTTAATTATATTTTCTTAAAATATAATACACATAAATTATATTATTATTTTGTTAAATTAAAATATTATCTTGTGATAATTTTAAATATTAATATAAATAAAATAAAATAATAAAAAGATATTAAATATAAGTCTAGATTTTTTATTGATATGAAAAAAAAAAATTAATGGGATTAGTTTTATATAAATTTAATTTTTTAAAATAATTATTTAACATATAATAAAATATTATGAAAATCTAATTAATTTATTAAAATATAAAAATAAAACATTAATGAAAGAAATTATTTGACTTTGTACACTTGTATTATTAAAATCCAATTAATGTAACAAGTCAAGTATGTGTATATACATGTATAAGTTGATGAGTTATTTAAAAATTATTTTATAATGCATCAAATAATTCTTTTAAAATTATATAAAGTTATCCCATCATTTTTTTTTTTCATTTTATAGGTGTCAATCAAAATTTATAGAGACTAAATATATTTAATATCTTTTTATCATTCTATTTTATTTATATCAATATTCACAATAATTATTAAATAATATTTAAATTTAAAAAAATAATAATATAATTTATGTATGTTAAAATATTTTAAAAAATAATTAAATTAAATTAAAAAATATGACAAAACCCATATGAAGAACATATATCTCATGCTAGATTTTTTTTAGAAAAAAAAAAAGAAAAGAAAAGATAATAGATGTGCACACTACACAAACACATATATACACAATATTTTTTGAAAATTTTATTTATTTATTTATGAAATTATTTAATTTTATTTATTTATATATTATATTTATTTTAAATATATAGATAATAAATATCAAATTATATAATAAATTTATATTTTTTCATACTATATAATATTAATTAAATTATTTTCAATTTATTTCTAATTCATTTTAATTAAGTCTCTCACTCGTAATATTTTTTTTCCATTAATTCTAATATCAGATCACGTCTGAAAAATTAGATTTTATTATTTTAAAAAAATTAAATAATACGATTACAATGGCCACTCATTTTGGTTAATTTGCAAAATTCTCGCAATAAATTTTGACCACAAGCTCATGATATGGTATTGTATGATTAATGGTTATTTGATTTAGACATTTAAATCTTAAAATTAATAGGTTAGTTTGATTATATAAAATAATTAAAGTCAAATAAATAAATTTTTAGAGTTGTTTAATTTTGAGCTTGATTTAAGTTTAATTTAATGAAAAACGGAATAATGGATTCAATTCATCGCATTCTATAATGACTGGCGGCATATTTTGATCAAATTCATTTATCTATGACTCCATTTTGATAATTTAGTATTTCTTATTATTTTTTATAATTTTTATTTTTTTTAAATGAAAAAATATATTTTAAAACGTCTTTTAAATCATTATTTTTGTATTATTTTATTTTATCATTTAAATAAATCTAGAATTTTTTTTTTTAGAATAAATTATTATATTAAATAATTAGAATTTTTTAGATACTATATATATATATATATATATATATATATATATATATATATATATATATATA
>CANXYC011433086.1:0-15542 GCA_948193065.1 Aleurites moluccanus
AATAAATAAAGATGATTGGACTATGTGGCCAGCCCATCATGGGCTTGAATGAGTGTGAGTCCAATTCCAAGGTGGGTTATCAACTTGGTGGCTTCTTGAGTGGGCTTCAACTTATGGTTCATGGTTGGGCCGAATGCATCATACTTCCTTCCTAATCACATTAGTCTAACACATTGAACTAACAAACTCAATATGATTCTACCAATATGAAATTCATTCCATTCATCCATTTTTCAATGCCATTCAATCATACAACATTAATATACATCAATTACATAACATTCAATCATTTAAACCTATTAAACATCAAAGCACAAATCCACCATTCATGCTTCATCAATTTGGCCAAAATGGAAATCCTTCCAAATGGATTTCTTTCTATCATTTAATCATTAAATCATTATATACACACCAAATACACATCATTCCATCATTTAAACCTATAAAACACTAAAGTATCAAACCATTTCCAAGCTCCTCACATTCGACCACTTTTGTTTTCCATTCAAATGAATTTGTTTCAATCATTTAACCACTAATTCATGTTACACACATCAAATAAACATCATTTGAACAAAATAATTCATCAAAACAACACTTTGATTCAAAGTTCTTCCTATTAGGGTTTCCATTCAACTTTTTGAATTTCTTCCAACCAAAACTCATTTTGAACACTAATAAACATCAAAGAACATCTTAAGAGCATATTTGAATCAAAAGAATCATAAAATCAATCACTTACCAAAAGTTATTCAAAACTTTCAAAGCTTTGATTCTTTGATTTTTCTTATTTTTCCTTTAAATCTATGGATATATTTGTGTTTAGAATGATGGAATTAACATATTTCCATTAAAAAATGAAAAAAAAAACAACAAGATTTGGTATAGATCAATGGTGGCCAAAAGTTCAAATGGAGGAGAGAGAAAAGTTGGTTGAAATTTTTGGCTAAAGAAGATGATGAATGATGAAGGGGTGGAAAAAAAATCAACTTTAAATATCAATGGTGCAATCCTATGCTTTGAGCTTATGATAGAAATGGTGAAACCTAGCTATCTAACCGGATATTCCTTCATCTTTTCATCCAATGTTTTGATTTTGATAAGCCTAAATTAACACCATAGGCTTGCATACACCATATAATTCCATAATGCAAAGGAAAAGACTAAAATATCCTTAGTTCAAATGGAAATCCCAAATCGAACAGCTTTGCCCGGGATTATTTTCAACCGGATTTAATTCTCCAATAATTATTCATTTAAACATAATATCATCATTTTCATGTCCTAATATTCTTTTCTACCTTCAAATATGATGCTAATTCCATAAAAGCTCGAAGGGGTGTGAAATGACCATTTTGCCCCCAGTTCATCAAAAACTCAAATTTTTTCGATTTTGTCCAACAGCCTTTAAACCACTTCTATGCATACAATCACTTCATATAACATGTATATCTATCAATTTCATGCATAAACACATAACATTCATAAGTTCAAATTAAAGAAAAAATTTCCCCCTAAGTTCTCCTTTATGGTTCAGGTTAGATTTAAGCTGAGGTGTTACATTCTATCCCACTACAAATAAATTCGTCCCCGAATTTACTTTAAGGCTATAGGATGGAATAAAAACCTGACACATCAATAGGTGGGGGTATCTATGCCTCATCTCAGCCTCACTCTCCCAAGTACATTTCTCTATACTTCTGCTATGCCACAGTACTTTAACCATAGGAATGCTCTTATTCCAAAGTTGTCTAGTCTGATGATCAACAATTTGTACTGGAACTTCCTCATATGACAATGTTTCATCAATTTCAATTTCCTGGGGTTGCAACACATGGGTCGGATCCGGGACATATTTCCATAGTATTGAAATATGAAACACTGGATGCACATATCCCATATTCTGTGGAAGAGCTAGTCTGTATGAAACATTTCCGACCCGATTCAAGATCTCAAAAGGTCCAATGTACCTAGGTGACAATTTGCCTTTCTTCCCAAATCTCATCACTCCTTTCATAGGAGAGATCTTCAGAAACACATGCTCACCCACTGTAAACTGCACATCTTTTCTCTTTAGATCTGCATAACTCTTCTGCCTGCTGAAAGCAATCTTTATCCATTCCTGTATGATAGGGACTTTCTCCATTATTTCTCTGATAAGATCTGACCCCTCTAACTGCTTCTCACCCAGTTCCACCCAACATATCAGTGATCTGCATTTCCTGCCATAGAGAGCCTCATTTGGTGCCATTCCAATGGTAAAATGGTAATTGTTGTTGTAAGCAAACTCTATCAGTGGTAGAAAATGATCCCAACTGCCTTTTAAATCCAGCACACATAATCTCAACATGTCCTCCAGTGTCTGTATAGTCCTCTCAGACTGTCCATCTATCTAAGGATGAAATGCTGTACTAAAATGCAATGTAGTACCCAATGCCTCCTGGAATTTTTGCCAAAATCTGGAGGTGAACTAAGTATCTCTATCATATATGATCACTGATGGAACCCCATGCAACCTTACAATCTTATCCACATAGAGTGGGCATGCTGTGCAACTGTGTAAGTTGTCTTTACTTCTAAGAAGTGAGCTGACTTTGTCAATCTATCCACCATCACCCATACTGAATCATACCCTTTCTGTGTTCTTGGCAAACCCACCACAAAATCCATAGTTACTTGGTCCCATTTCCATTCTGGTAGCTGAATCTCTTAAAGTAAACCTGAAGGTTTCTTATGTTCAAATTTCATCTGCTGACAGGCTAGGCATTTGGAAACAAACTCTGCTACATCACCCTTCATGTTTGGCCACCAATAAAATTCCTTCAGATCATAGTACATTTGATATGATCCCAAGTAGGGTACTGTACATATTAGATTTTGATTAATCTTATCTAATAAGTTTTACTTGGGTTGTATAATTTATATTAAAATTAAGTATATTAGTGAATTTTGGGCCTGTTTTGTATTAGCTTATAGCCCAAAATTAATTTAGGTTTTTATTTTATCTTATTTAGAAACTTATCCTTATTTAGAAAGATAATCCTTATCTAGGAAGGTTATCCTTACCTAGGAAATTATTCTTATCTAGGAAGATTATCCTTATCTACGAAGTTTATTCTTATTTAGAAAATTTATTTTATTTAGGAAGTTAAAGTTAGGATTTTCATGTAAGCTAGCATTATAAATACCTAGCTATTTATGTAAATAAAAAAAAACTTCAGAATTTTGATTAATATAAATTTTGTGAGAAAATTCTCTCAATTTTGGTTCTTACTAAGAGTCATTTTTTGTTAGACCTTAAGGTCTTCTTCATACTTATTTTGATGGTTACAAACACCAAATTATTGGAGTAATAAGTTTGTTTGATTATGTGCAAGAATTTCTTTGAAGTATTGCAGGATGCTGCTTAGTCGCGGGAACGACCAATTGTAGTTGCGGGCGCGACCAGTTGTAGTTGCGGGTGCGACTCTAGATACAAGCTTGGTCACAGGTGCGACAAATCCAGTCACAGTCTTGAAAAGCTTCAGGTCGCGGGCGCGAAATTAAAGTCCGGATAATTCAAGACATCCAGTAGCTTCAAGGTGAATAGAGTCCATCCAGTAGCGGGCGTGACACAAGTTAGTCGAGGGTGCGACTAAGTAAAGTCGCGGGTGTGACAGAATGATTCGCAGGTGCAAAATTAAAGTTCGGATAATTCAAAACATCCAGTAGCTTAAGATTGAACAGTGTGATTCAGTCGCGGGCATGACATTCTTCAGTCGCGGGTGCGACCAGATAAATTCACAGGATTCTTCAAGCTCAATCGTAGGTGTGAAGAAGTTCAACAAAGTTTGAAAGTTGGATCTTGCAATAAGTAGCAAGCGCAACAGTTCCAGTAGCAGGCGCGACTTGAAAAATTCAAATATAATGTTCTTGGAGCCAAAAAGGAGAGAAGTCAGTCACGGGCACGACGGTCCGAGTTGCGGGCACGATGGTCCGAGTCGCGGGCACGATGGTCCGAGTCGCGGGCACGACTCACCTATAAAATAGCCGTTGGAGCGAATTTTCAGGAGCATTTATTGCGGGAAAATGAGTCTAAACAACTCTTTCTTCACTCAAGATTATAAATATGAGTTGATTTGTATTAAATGAAGAGAGAACAACCTTTAAACAAGTTCATAATCATTTATTGCTAGATCATTCATATTTATTGTGTAAAAATCAATTTATACTTGTATTTATTGTAAAAGGTTATGTGTGAACCCAATTTGAAGAAAAACACATTGTATAAGGTTAAAGTGTGAACCAAAACACTTAGGTTTGATCTTTAACCTGCAAAAGGATCAAAGGTAGTGAAATACTCAACTATGATCTTGAGGAGTGGACGTAGGCTCGTTTTTGGCCGAACCACTATAAACCTTTGTGTTCATTTTCTTCTTCTCTTCCTTCATCATATTTTTAATTGGTTATTATTTTTAAAGTCAACCAATTCACCCCCCCTCTTGGTTGCCAAAGAGACTAACAAATACTTTTTTTTTTTGTAAAGTATCTTTTATTTGGCTTTTTATTTAATGGTTGATTTTCATGCATCACTTGTATAACTAGGTATAAATCAAAGCCTTTCGAATAACGAGTAGCATTGACCTGGAAAATCTCTTTGAGTATATTGGGAGGTAGCAAAAGCATCCACCCCGTGATGAATCTTCAATCTTTTTGAAGTGTAATGAGCAGTACGTACTATTAGACCTATACGAAACTTTTTATTTCACATATGGTTAGGTATATAACTATCATAATGTAATGGGTACCCTTTATCCAAGCCACTTAGCCTTCATACATTGAATACAGATCTTAGACCTTAAGTTGTACGCATATTAAATAATTCAAGCCATGATATGATTGTATAGTCATGAAATAATTTTTAACCATGTATTCATAATGCATAAAGCATACATCCTATCCTAATAAAGTCTAGGTTGTATTTTGAACCAGTTGAGAGTCAACCTAAGCCTTTTTATTCCAATCATATTAAAAACTTTTACCCCTTACCCTAGGCTTAGAAACCTTGAGTCCTAAATCTTAAAGCCTTAAAAAGAGATGGACCTAAACCCTTAAGCCTTAAACAGAAACGGCCTTCACTTTAAAACCCTAAACAAAGATGGACATGATCCCTTAAGCCCTAAACATAACCCTTAAGCCCTAAACAAATATGGACCTGGATCCATAAGCCCTAAACAAAAATGGCCTTCACCCTAAAGCCTAAACATAAATTTCGTACACTAAAAGTCCTACTACCAAATTGAACAAATTGACCTGCCAAAATCCTAACAATAAACTTGACCCACTAAATAGAAAACCATTTTGAACCTATGCCCAAATTAACCCATAGATCTAACCTAAATAGTGAAATTGACCCATTAAACATTTACCAAATCTAACCTGTACTAGTGAAGCATACCCATTTACCCCGAAATTAGTACAAATCAGACACGTGACCCAAAATCAGTCCGTGTTGTGATTTAGGCCGTTAGACACAGCAGAAAATCTAAAAAAAATTCTAATCCAAGATCTCTATGTTGATTAAAATCAAAGATTAGATTCAAGATTCAAGATCTTTTACCTTTGTGTTTGAAACTCTTTCTTCACTTGATCACCAAGAAAGGGTTGTAGCAAACAACTATCTTTCCACGAGACGAGGAAAGCTAGACTAGTAATCCATGTGAAGATCAAACAACAAGCCCTTTTGGAAAGAGAAGCCAAAAACCCTTATGTGCAAGTCAAGAGTGTTTCGTCTTGATGGAGAATATAAAGAGTTGGCCAAATTCTTTTGGTGTTTCCTTTCAAGGTGTTTCGGCCAAAGGAATGTATTATGACTTCTTGTTTACTTAATTATGATCTCATCATATTTATAAGTCTCTTGACGAACTAGGTTTTAATCTAAGGGCTTAGATTAAAACAATAGGTTTAATGACAATAATGCCATTAATGAAAAAGTCAAAAACACTCCTTTGACTTTAGACCTAGTAATCATATTCTAAATATAATCCTATGGTCCTAATTTAATTAAATACATCATATGCAAATAATTAAATTAGATAATTAATTTAATAACTTTAAATTATTGCATAATCTCCATAATTAAATATATGAATTAAATCTCATTTAATCATAATTTAATTTCCTCTTTCACTTATTATTTGAAACACTTCTATGCGTGTGACCTAATAGGTTTCCTAATTAAATGGCAACTCAAGTCCTTAATTATTTCCTTAAATTAATTTAGGAAACTCTCAAGTGGAATTCCTATTTCCAAAACAGGAAATTTTCATAAAAGGTAATCCTTGTCCAACAAGTATTATATGAATTAAACTTCTTTAATTCATAATCAATTCTGCAATTGAACTTTTCTAACTTAAGTAGATCATGAACGGTATCTTGCCACATATCATGACCCCCAAATAATCAGAAATTGCTAGTGATAAGCGGAAACCCTAACACATGGACAATATTGTGCTACTAGTCCCTTCATGCCCCTTTACCAAGTTCGGTTTAATGTATGGACATTATGTTAACTCCACTAACCTGGCTACACCACACTTAGCCCGAACAATAGTTCCTTGTAATCTGAGCATCATCACTAAAATGATTTCCTTAGAGACCATCTCTAAGTACTATCCACTTTGGCCAAAGATTTCTAGTAATGTTCTCATACAAGAGGCCTTAGGTAAAACCCTCCTTCTAACAGGAGTTATGATATCCTTTGTTGACTACTTAAAAATCTACAAATGTGTCAAAATATACCCATTGTCTACCCTACAAGCAGACCCTCTGGGAGAGCTAGGTATGGAATTAAAGTATAGCATCTTCACTCTAGATCACTCTTAAGTATCTCAAGTCTAAGGACATTTGCACATTTCCATGCTGAGATAAGTCATTAACATTGTTTAGATTTCTATAAGACTATCTCCTGCGATCACTCCAATGTACTTACTACTCCTAGTAAGTATCCACATGCTATACTCAAACATCTCAATGTTTGCATCTTTATAAGATCAGATGATTTGATCAAATCAAATAGTATACGCATGTGCTAGTCTTTTCGAATCAATAATGTCAATTCTCATTGATTCTATGACTAGGAAAATTTATGTTAAAACATAATTGCACATGATATGCATCTCACTATCATGATCATATCATGAATGCCTTTATGCTATCTTTATACCATGGACTTTATTAAACAGTTACATAATATTACTCTAAACAATAATAAGTACTGATTAATAAATAGTACCTTTTTATTGATATGTATTTATAAAAACATTATTACAATGATTGCCTTTAGAGCACCTACACTAACATGTGGTACGTCCTCCGAGGCCTGTAATTAGATGTGAGGCTCGAAGAGCTATTAATGAGGGTTGTATTTCTATGTTCAATTATTTGAAGCTAGGACTACCAGAATTCAAAGGTGAGCAGGGAGATGAGCCCAATGATTTCCTATAGCAGGTGGAGAAAGTTATGATAAGACTACCCTACTTTGATGCTCGGGCTATTTAGTTAATTAGGTTATTACTGAAGAATAAAGCTTGGACTTGTTTTTCAAGGCATGTAGAAGGCATATTATATGGTGATAATCCTCCAAATTGGGAAGAACTCAAGCAATTGTTGATTGATTAGTTTCTTACTAAGGGAGAGACAGATAGAAGGATGGTTCAGTTTGAAAGACTAGAGCAGGGCAATATAAGTGTACAAGAATATGCTGATGAGTTTCAAAGATTGGCGAAGTATGCAAGGAAGATTATTCCAGATGAGGCTATAGAGATTAGCCCTTTCAGGAGAGGATTGCATGCATCCCTGCATAATGCCTTATTGGCTGTGGAGTTTATATCTTTGACAAAGTTGAATGATAAGGCTACCCAATGGAGTTAAAATATAAAGAAGAAAGAGCAAAAAGGGAGCAAGGAAGAAAGAGTGGTACCAGAGGTCAGAAAAAGTCAAAGGACAACTAAAGGGTAGAGTATATAGTCCAGACCTACTGAGAGTATTTATAGACCTCCACCTAGCCAGCCAGCTATTAATATTGGTAGAATACAGTCTAGATCTGAGGCAGCTTCATCAGCTCTATGAGTATCTACTGGTGTATCTGGAGCAGATCAGTCATCACAGGCTATACCTATTTGTACTAAGTGTGGCAGGAGACATCCCGGTGTTTGTAGATGGGAGATGGTAGCCTGTTTAAGGTGTGTCCACCAAGGACATTTTATTGAAGACTGCCCTATCATCAGAACTCAATAGAGAGCATCATCAGCTTCACAACCTATTGTTCAGCAGAATCAAGGCACTTCTAGATCACCTATAGGAAGAGGTAGAGGACAAGGTCTAGTACAGAGTTCATCTCAGCTACCAGCTACCAGAGGTCAAGGTAGAGTATTTGCTCTTAATTAGCAGGAGGCCTGATTATCAAATAACATTTTAGGAGCTATAATTTTTATTCAACATGAATTAGCTAATGTACTTTTTTATTCAAGCACTATGCATTCTTTTGTATCATCATTTTTGCAAAGAAATTAGGAAAGGGTAGTAAAGAAATGCAAATACCCTTAAAGGTTTCTACCCTCTTAGGTAGAACAATAATGGTGGATCGTGAGTATAATGATTATATAGTAGAGATTAATGGAAGAGAATTTCCCGTGACCATGATAGAATTGCCTGTACTGAAAATGGATATAATTTTGGGAATAGATTGGTTGTCACTGCATCATGCTACCATTGATTGTTTTGGAAAGAAAGTAGAGTTCAAAATTGAAGGGCAACCAGTCTTTGTCTTTCAGGGTTAAAAAGAGAGAAGTTTAGCCTGCATAATTTCTACTACTATAGTAAAAAGACTTCTAAGGAAGGGATACCAAGGATACTTAGCTAATGTAGTTGATATTCAGGTGAATGATAAGGGGTTGGACCATATTCCAATAGTATATGAGTTCCCGGATGTGTTTCCTGAAGACTTGCCTGGATTACCACCAGAGTGAGAAATTGAGTTTGAGATTGATGTGTATCCACGACTAATCCAATTTCTATTTTACCTTATAGGATGGCACCTACTAAGTTGAAAGAATTGAAGGTGTAGTTGTAGGAATTGTTGGATAAAGGCTTTATTCGGCCTAGTAGTTCACCATGGGGAGCACCTATTTTATTTGTGAAGAAGAAGGATGGAACGCTCCATATATGTATTGACTACAGGCAGTTGAATAAAGTGATTGTGAAGAATAAATATCCTTTGCCTAGAATCGATGATCTCTTTAATCAGTTGTAGGGAGTTGGTCATTTTTCAAAAATTAATTTTCGATCAGGCTATCATCAATTGAGAATTCGGAAAGAAGATGTACCGAAGACAGCTTTCTAAACTCGATATGGGCATTATGAGTTCTTGGTGCTGCCATTTGGGTTAACTAATGCTCCTATAGCATTTATGGATTTAATGAACTGGGTGTTCAAACTTTTCTTGGATAGATTTGTTATCATGTTCATAGATGATATACTTGTTTATTCTAAGAGTTGGGAAGAGCATGAAGAACACCTGAGAACTATATTGCAAACATTGAAGGAACACAAATTGTATGCCAAGCTATCAAAATATGAGTTCTGGTTGGATGAAGTGTGTTTCCTAGGACATATTATTGGTAAAGATGAGATTAAAGTGGATCCTAAGAAAGTAGAAGTAGTTGCAAAATGGCCTCGACCAATGAATGTTACAGAAATCCGGAGTTTCCTTGGAATGGCGGGTTACTATAAGAGATTTATTAAGGATTTCTCCAAGATAGCTGCTTTGCAACCAAATTGACTAGGAAGCAAGTTAAATTTTAGTGGGATGATTCTTGTGAGGAGAGTTTTTAGAAACTTAAGACATGTCTCACTACTGCTCCAATACTTGCATTGTCATCTGAAATGGGAGGATTTTCTGTGTATTATGATGCTTCCAGAGTGGGTTTGGGTTGTGTGTTGATGCAGAATGGAAAGGTAATTGCTTATGCTTCCTGACAATTGAAAAGTCATGAGTTGAATTACCCCACCTATGATTTAGAAATGGTTGTTATGGTTTTTGCCTTGAAAATATGGAGACACTATTTATACGGTGAAAAGTGTGAGATCTACAAAGATCATAAAAGCCTTCAGTACATTCTACAGTAGAAAGATTTAAATTTATGGCAAAGAAGACGGATGAAATTAGTGAAAGACTATGATTGTTAGATTCTTTACCATCCGGGGAAAATAAATATAGTTGCAAATGCTTTAAGCTGTAAATCGATGTGCAGCTTATCACAGATGGTAATTCACAGAAGGCCAATTGTGAAAGGGTTAAAAGAGTTGTTTGATATGGGTGTGCAGCTTCAGATATCTAATTCCTCAACATTGATTGCCTAGTTTCAAGTGAGGTCTATGTTGATTGATGAGATTAAAGCCTCATAGGATGCATATTCTCAATTAGTGAAGTTGAAAGAAGATGTTCAAGCAGGGAAAACTTCTAAGTTCCGGATAGATAATCAGGTGCTAAAATTGGGTGATTGGTTATGTGTTCCTGATGTGAATGGGATCCGGGAAAAGATTTTGGATGAATTTCATCTTGCACCTTACAATGTTCATCCTAGAACCACTAAAATGTATAGAGATGTGAGAGAATTCTATTGGTGGCCTGGAATGAAGAAGCATATAGTAGAATATATGTCTAAATGTTTATCTTGTCATCAAGTCAAGTTTGAACATCAGAAGCCATCGGGTTTGTTATTAAGATTGAATTGCTGGACTAGAAGTGGGAACAAGTGACTATGGATTTCATAGTGGGCTTGCCTCGAACATCTAGAGGCTATGATTCTATTTGGGTGATTGTTGATAGACTCATAAAATCAGCCCATTTTTTAGAAGTGAAGTCCACCTATACAGCAACATAGTATACTCAGTTGTATGTTGATAAGATTGTGCGGTTGTATGGGGTACCAATATCCATCATATCGGATAGAGATGCGCAGTTCACATCCTAGTTTTGGCAGAAATTTCAAGAAGCGTTGGGGACTCAATTAAACTTCAGTACTACCTTCCATCTTCAAGTAAATGGTCAATTTGAGCAGATAATTCGAACTCTAGAGGATATGCTACAACTTTATATGTTAGATTTTGGTGGTAATTGGGATAGGTACCTACCATTAGTGGAATTTGCTTACAATAACTGTTATCACTCCACTATTGGTATGGCATCTTATGAAGCCTTATATGGACGCAAATGTAGATCACTTGTATATTGGGTGGAACCTGGAGATAAACATTTGGAGGGTCCAGATTTAATCCGAAAGACTATGAAAAAAGTGCCACTGATCAGGAAAGAATGAAGATAGCCTTTAGCCAGCAAAAAAGTTATGCGGATTCAAAAAGAAATGATGTACAATTTGCTATTGGTGATTATGTATTTCTAAAAATTTCTCAAATGAAAGAAGTAATGAGGTTGGAAAAAGGAAAATTATCACCAAGATATCTAAGGCCATTCGAGATACTAGATAAAGTTGGGGATGTGTCCTATCGCTTAGCTCTTCCTCTGAGCTTAAGCCACGTGCATCCTATTTTCATATATCAATGTTGAGGAAATATTTGTAGGATCCTTCTCATGTCCTTCCAGCTCAGAGTATTGAAGTAGATAAGAATCTGTCATATGAGGAATTTCCAGACAAAATTATTGATCGGCAAGTGAGGCGGTTAAGAAATAAGGAGATACCAATGGTGAAAGTGCAATGGAAGAATTATGGAGTTGAATATTACACTTGGGAAAGCAAATTTAACATGCGGCAGAAATACTCCCACCTGTTCATTGTTTAAGGTTAGTATATTTTTAAATTTGATGACAAATTTATTTTAAGGGGATAAAATGTAATAACCCTAATTAAATTCTAAAATGATTAAGGATAATTTTATGAAATGATTATCGGTATTAAATTTTAATAAAATTTAGTAAGTGCATTAGTTAGAAACGATTATGAAATACCTAAATTAAAGGATTTAGTATCGTAAAAAAATAATTAAGAGATTAAAAGAAATTGAAAAGAGTGTTAATTAATTAAATCAATTAAAAGACTTAAAAGAAAAGCCTAAGTTGAATACTCTCCGGCATTCGATTTTTAATAAATTCTAAAGCATTCTTTTGTCTAATTTTTCTTCGCACACCTAAAATCAGATGAATAATGAATAAATTAAAAATAGAATTGGATGAAATTAATAAAATCTAAATATTTTAGTAGAGAAGTAAAAGAGATAAAAAAAAAAAATAAGAAGAAGAAAATGACAATTTTATAATTTTTGAGAAGTGTAGGTCAAAAGGTAATTTGACTAATAAATAAATAAATAATTGGAGCAAAGTGGCCAACCAAGTGAAAAAATTTTCACCAAAAAATAATTTGTTTAATTTTAATAAAATTAACTTAGACATAAAATAGAGTATATACATTTTTCTTTCCTTTTTCTTAAATTTTATTTTTCTAAATTTATAATTGGTTATAAAAGTCTATAAATAATTATAATTAAAAAGATAATTTTCATCTTCATCTTCTTCCCCAAGCTTTGGCTAAAATTTCCACCATTTCTTTCTCAAAATTTTTGCTTCATCTCACTCATTCAAACCACTATCTATCTTCATTAATTTTCATATCTCCATCTCTAAAGCTTCTCTTCTTCAAAATTGTTGGAGATTTAAGGAAAATTTTATCCAAGTCTTCAAGAAGTAAAATTTTAAATTAGCTCTATAATTTGAGTTGATGAGTTTTATTGGTAGTTTAGAGGTTTAATTGGAGAAAGTAAGTTAGATTAGAGGCAAATCCTTAAAAATTTTGAAATTTCTATGTCTGGATAGAATTTTGAGACTGGGTTTTTGTATCATTAAAATGAGAATTTGGAAATTTACAAAACATAAAAGTTGTAGATATGCATGTTTAAAATATATATCTTTAAGGAAGTTTTGCCAAATTCATGCTGTATTGAGAGATATTGGACATTGAGTTAAACTAACTCGGGTTAGAGTTTTGATTGAGAAACCCTACTGTATTTTACATTTTTGAGTACTTTAAGTTCAAAATCATAGAAAACTCAAAACATAAAAGATATTTCCATATTTCTTAGCTAAATTTAAATGAAAACAAAACATCATTTGGATATCTAAATGTTGATATATAAATAAAAAAAATAGAGGTTACTCGGGTAGTTATTTGTAGGATAGATTTCAGGATGCAGGGCAGAAAAAGAAAATTCACCACAATTCGTGTAGTGCCAGAAAAATCTGAATTTTCAGTATGTTAAAGTCTCATAGGTATAGTTTAATTATCAAAAATAATTGAAGAAATTTGATAAGTATAACTAGAAATATTAATAAAAGTAACTAGGCTGCCATAAACCAAATTATAGAAAATTGAAAGGGATAGTTACAATTTGATTCACATTATATGGAATTAAAGTGAATTGAGTATTAAAACTATCTAATGGCTCTTGTAGCTTCAAAAGACAAATATAAAGAAGAAGAACCATTGGATCTTTCCTTTTGCTTGTGTTAGAGTGGAAGGTTAAGTTTTTGGAGCTAGAATTATAAATGCGAGTATGTATATATGTCATTTTACTTGAATTTGAATCCAAATGATATTTGTTAATGTTTCATTGCTTTGAATCCTTAAATAATTGAAATGATGAATGCTTATTATAACCTTGAAAATTATTGACTATGAAACTTCTTTTCAATGCCAATTGTGAACCTTGAATTGAATCCAAACCTAATATGCTAATGACAGGCCTACTCACCTGATAGAGTAGAATAACAATTGTATCAGACGTTGTGTACATTGAGATTATACAAAAGACCCCAGTTGGGAGGGGTGTTCTCAGCCATATAGTCTGATTAGCTATATGAGTGATAATCATGCTACCAGTTGTAGTCTCTACTTCTATATATAGATTGAAAATCTGTCATTATTGCAAACCATCCATTGTTATTCCTTTTTATTAATTGAAAATATTTGGAATATTGATTGTGTTATTGATCATTGTTTCATTACTTTATTGCTATACATTTCCAATGGCAAATCTGTTTGATTATTTTTATTGTTCATTTATTTTGTAACTTTTATTTACTAAATTTATCACTTTCCTTGTGTGTTACTTTTCTAAACTTAGCCTCACAAGTGAAGTGACATATATACATTACTCACTGAGAGTTATTTTTTTCAGGGGATCAATAGAATAGTGAGGTTCCAGCTTTCACCTTTCTTCTGCTGTGAACCAATCATATCAAAGTATAGTCTCCAGTTTTTTTTTTGAGTTTTAGATCTTAGATGCTCCATGGTTTGTCAAGAATTAAGTAACAGTTGGTTATATAAATAATGTTAAATACTAAACAAATGATGATTACTAGTTATATATATGATGGTAATAACCTAATGAATATAATTAGTGTTGATAATGGGAATAATGACTTGAGATTTATCAAAGTTTATAGATGAAAAATTTGCTTATGAAGTTTAGGGTATAAGAATGGGATTATTGGAAGTGTAATCTTTTATGCAGATTGTGTATTGAAATTTGTTGAGAAGAGGGACTTGATCCTGGGTAATAGGTGTACAAACAAAGGAAACTTTGCCAAAAATTTTCTGTAAAATTATTAATTGGGGTTCTACGGGATTAGGTGGCCTTATGCCTTCCCATTCCCTAGGACTGTCATATCTTTTGAAGTGGGGGATGTGACAGTTTCATTGCTTTGAATCCTTGAATGATTGAAATCCTAATTATTGGGTGAATGCTTATTGTAACCTTGAAACTGATTGACTGTAGTACTTCTTTTTAATGCCAATTGTGAACCTTGAATTGGATCCAAACCTAATATGCTAATGACAGAACTACTCACCTGATAGAGTAGAATAACAATTGTATCAGTTGTTACACATGATGAGATTATACAGAAGACCCCAACTGAGAGGGGTGTTCTTAGCCATACAGTTTGATCAGATGTATGAGTGATAAAAATGCTACCAGCTGTAGCCTCTGCTTCTATATATAGATTGAAAATCTGTCATTATTACAAACCATCCATTGCTATTCCTTTTGATCAATTGAAAATATTTGGAATATTGATTGTATCATTGACCATTGTTTCATTGCTTTATTGCTATACATTTCTAATGGCTAATCTGTTTGATTATTTTTGTTATTCATTTATTCTGTAACTTTTATTTACTGAGCCTATCATTTCCCATGTGAGCTACTTTTCTAAACCTAGCCTCACAAGTTAAGTGACATATATACATTACTCACTGAGAGTTATCTCACCCTTTAGTGGTTTACTTTTTTTTTTTTCAGGAGATCGATAGAATAGTGAGGTTCCAGCTTCCTCCTATCTTCTGCTGTGAACCAACCATATTTAAGTATAATCTCCATTTTTTTTAGTTTTGGATCTTAGATGCTCCATAGTTTGTAAAGAATTAAGTAACAATTGGTTATGTAAATAATGTTAAATGCTAAACAAATGATGATTACTAGTTATATAT